>CM029535.1:18949113-19138991 GCA_017141395.1 Laodelphax striatellus
TACTGTATAGGCTTTAGAAATATTATAAAGATACAAAGTAATGGAATGAAATAATACACTTTCAGTTGTAAAATAAAAAATATAATTCAAAATAGGATACTGCTTGCTAAATTGCGATTAGAATTTTTCAAAATAAATTCAAATTTCCCACCATGTCTCCTGATAATCGTGTCAAGATTTTATATTTAATTAATAGAGTTTTGTATTCATCATAATCATTAATTCAGAACACTACAATGAATTGAAACTTGATGAAATGTTTAATTTTTCAGTGTCCCCATGATTTGCATTGTCCTCGTCTAGCTCCCGATCAAAGTCCATGCAATTTAGAAGTAGCTTATTACACATTACCTTTTGGACTGAGAGGAGAGAGAATTTTAAAGGAAAAGTTCTCGTACGTTATATTGAAAAAAGGTAAGATTCAACTACAAGTGACAACTAGTTTTATTCTAACTATAGTCAATCGTCCGAAAGCCAATTAATTTCAACAGCTGTGAAATGACTTCATTTGATGGTGGTTGAATTTAATTGATGTTCATGCAATGGGTCTTTTGTGTATTCTTACTCATTTTTTAAAATAAAAAATCTTCAACTTGTTGCATGAGAAAATGCAAGCTAGTAATACTAGTTGTCACTATGGTAACTTGCCATCTGACAACTAGTATTACTAGCTGGTATTTTCTTATGCAATAGGCCCTTGAATGGATCTAATGTTCTATAATCATTGTATAATCAACTGTTTCTATGTAGTAGTTTTATTGAAAATATTTTCTGGAATTCCATTTCGAGCACTGCATTGGGACTCTAGGACCCCATGTTATAAAGGCTAGGCCCAATTATTTCCAAAACAATTGTAAATGAGTTTTTTAGTGTTTCCTCTGTATCTTCCGTGGCGAAGCGTGGTATACTTATTTGGTCATCGCCGATGACCAAATAAGTATACCACGCTTTGCCACTATGTATCTTATCTCCTGTTCTGTTGAAAAGTGCTAATGTTACTGAATATACTTTTCCAGTACAAAATTCCGAATTAAAGACCAAATATAGGCTAAGTTGCCTCAACAAATTTGGGTTTTATAAAAGTTGGCTACATCCTTCTTAAAAATGCGAATGCTTTTTATTTTTAATGCCATACTATGATACTATTTCGATATTTCTAGTAGTAGTAATTCATCTTCATTTTAACTACGTAGGCCTATTGAAAATTATACTCTCCTTTATTATTGTCAGTGTCTATTTTGTCAATTACGACAATGTGCATGATGAAACTAATGTTTTATAATTTCAAATGACATTCTATTGCTCATTTCTTGTAATAATTATTTCAACGTGATTTTTAATATGTTCTTCATATTTAAATTATATCAGACTCATGAGAAGGGAGTTTGATACTAATTTTAAGAATTTCTATCATGCTTACCAATAATATTATTGGTTTTGGCAAAATATCACGATTAAATCGAAAGAGTGTCAATGTTTTATCAGAATCATTTATTAATTTTATTATAAGATGATCATTTGATTATTTTTCTTATAAAGATGATTGTCAATCGTAATGTATTTTGGTAAACCTCTTCATTTTTATTATCATTTTACTGTTGCGATCAGAATCAACAGAATTTTAGACTGAATAAAAGTTTATTTAAAAAATATTTTTATAATATTGTATGTTTCAGGCGCGAGACCCAGCGATGACCATAATATGTGGCCTCGTATTGTTTCCCCTAACCTAAAAGTAAGTCGGCAAAGTATTTGCAGGCTATGCACATCTGAAGGCAAATTGCAAGAGGTTATATTCACAAAAGCCAAGAGCGGAAAGTAAGTTTATTTCAAATTTCACTTATCTGCAAGTCCTATGTTATGATTTTCAATATTTCCGTTATCAATTATTGTCTCTATCCGTACTGCATAAGTTCCAATACTTCTACTCGCCGTTTAAGATTTAAGAAATGATTTTTCAGCTTTGCAGCTATTCTGCTTCATAAATATTTCAATTTCCACTTCAAGTTTCGCTTGTATCGATAAAAAAATTGAAATAATGTCTTCATTTTGTCATAATTTCTCATTTCTTCAGTCAAGTAATTACTCTCATAATTTCCTCAGTCCTTAGTTTAGTAGATTTATTGCTTGTTAATTAGGTTGATAAACTGTGATATGATTTCCAATTTTTTCAATAATTTCTGTTGTATTTCTATTATCTTGTCGTGAAGTTGTTAAACTAAGCAAGCCTATCAATACTTGTTTTCACTTTTGAAGTTAAAGTACCTTTCGTTGTGAAATGAATTCAAAACATTGCCAAGTTAATTTCCAAGTTTTATTCATCTTTTCTATTCACTTTTGAAGTAATGTGAAATGAATTCTCAGTAAGAATTAACCGATTACATTTTCATAATAATATTAATCGTAAATTAAATGTATTACTGTTTCATTTGGTTTCACTCGTACCCTTGGCCCTTATGGAAGCTATTTGTCTCATTTGACATTTTGTGAGATATAATATTAATTTTTTTTATTTGTAAGATATAATATTTCTTTATTATTATATATGTTTTATACAGTTATTGTTATAATTTTGTTTCGATTGTTAAGAATGTGCGGATTCCTAGATTCAATCTCTTTGTATTTTTTCACAGAGAATCGTACAAATGTGCAAGAGCGAGTAGGTGGGGCGACCTGCTTCCCGTGAAATTAAAAGAAGTGGAAGTAGAAGTGAGGGACTGGGCGGCGAAGAGCAGTGAGGAAGAGGAAAGTGAAAACAACGAAGAAGATGATGTGGACAATAGTAAAGAAAAAGAATAGATCAGAATTAGTGAAATGTAAATAAATATATATTAGTGCCTTCAAGAGTTGCTTTTATTCTCTCCGAGTCATTCCGTAAAAAATATATTGGTGCATTCAAGAGTTGCGTTTATCTACCCTGGATGACCTGGATTCATCATTCAATTAAAAAGATTAATTTTATTACTGCATTCAGTGTTGGGTGAAGTCCACTTGTCTTTAATGCAGCAAAATACTAAAAACAGAAACTTTAGATATTTGAAGATCATTAAAAAAGATAGGTCAGTTGCACAGAAAATTAAATTTAAACGCCGTAGAATGACGTCAAGCCATCTAACGAAATCTGTATTGAGCTCCGTATAAAATGATGTCATCTTACAGTTTTATTCTATTGTATTTCCGTGCAACTGGCCGAATTTGTTTTACAACATAGTTTTCTTGAACAGTCGTAGTGCGAAAATAAATAAACTTCTATTTCCGTCATATTTTATCGTATTTTACAAAGTACAATGCAATTTACATGATAGAAACAGAATACCTATCGTACAAGATACGTTTATAAAATAGCGAAAAATAATTAGGTGTCCCTAAAGGTTGAAACCTACTGTTTACCGCTGGTAACTTGGCCTCTGGAAGGAATGCAATCGATCTATTTCAAATATATGGTATTGGGAAACAAGGCAGTGAGAATACAGACACTATGGTCTATTTTCCTTCGCAAATAAACAATGGTAAATTATAAATAATGAATGAGGCGAGGTGGAACCTACCCGTAAGGGTCTCCCCACCAATAAAAGCCATACGATGAAAAAAAATGGTCAAGAGTGGAAACGAAACTGAAAACTGAATAGCAGGGTTTGTTGAGTCATCGACAGCCTGGCGCCACTGATTTATTTTCCTTCTCCGTCTCAGACCTCTGAGGCCAAGTGACCAGAGGTGAACAGTACACTGTAAACCTTAACAATCAAATATATTAATTTTAAATTAAATCTGAGAAATTACCTCAAATGATGTTGAAATCGTCTCAGAAGAGTTTGATAACACAATTCTAGTTAATTGTTGAGTACTTGAGTTTAATTATACATATAGAAGTAGGTAATACCTTTTAAATTTGTTGGATTCTAATGTTCGAAGAACTGTTGTACAAGAGACGACAATTCAAGTTTGATTCCTCATCAACGATTATTCCTACCCCACGATTATTCATCAATCATATTCTTGTGGGTAATCGGCGATCAAGCTTTGATTGACGTTTGTGCAACCGTTCTTTTGTCTTGAAACCCTTGATATTGGTTTTGTGAATTGAATATGAGAGAGTTCTGGAGTGTGTTTGAATATTAATAGACAAAAACGAGTACCTTACTTATAGTAGGTAGAAGTGAAAAATAATTTTATCATCATCACATACGTCTACGATTAAATGCTTTGATTTTTAGGTATTCAAATGTATAAATCTTGTCAATTTCATTTCTTGAAATATCAATGATGATATTCATATCGCATCATACTGGCTTATATATTTATTCCACTGTGTGTTTATCATCTTAATAATTATCATCTTATGGCTTTATTGATGAGGTACCATGATAAAGCTGCACCTCGACTAGTCAAGTTTATGATCTTGGGAAATGAGGGTGAGGTGCAGGCAAAGAATAGTGATTCTTTTGTATTATGTGGTGAAGGCTATTACTTTGGGTGGGTTCCGAGCCCCCAGGTAAGTGATCATAAGCAGATAACACCTCTATTCAGGTGACATTCATTTTAATTTGACGCTTTACATTAGATAGATCGAGAGATATCATTTCTTGACGTTCCTGATGACCGTAGAGTACGATGGCAAAGAAATAATGTCTCTCTATCTACCTATCTATCTAATGGGAAGCGTCAAATTAAATGAATATCACTGTACCGTGTCGTTATTCAGCTCAGCTGACAAGATATTTCAAACATATTTTTTCTGTAAGCAAACATGAACTAAAAAATACACATGCCAAATGTTCCAACCTGTCCGCAAATTATCACTTATCCAGCTTTTTTCATCAAGTTTCATCATGGACAGTTGTGTTTATATTTGTAAGAAATTCTGTGTATCGTCAGTATTTGACAGGTTATTTCATTCATGTTTCCCTTAAAATATAGAAAACATTACAAACAAATATTGATTGAAGGATGAACATAAATTTCACTGTGCAGATTATAATAATGATTACTGTTTACAAGACTTTGATTGCTTTGCCACATCGTGAATTTGACATGAAACATTTGAAAAATGACAAAGAAAGTGAAGTCACATCAATATTGGAAGAAAAGCAATCTTCTTGTGATGTAGACGTAAGTATGCGGTTAGTTTACGCTTTAATTTAATTGTTCAGAGTGAAAGAGGTTGCATTATCGTTGTTATCAAATAACTAGTTTTTTGTTCTGTTTGTTTTGTCTTGTACTTGTATAAAGTGTGTTTTTTCTACAAAACTATAATCAATATTCTATTTTTTAGCATCAATCTCTATTTTTCCAATAAGAGTCAATAAATTTTCTATAATTTCAAGGGTTTCAAAGACTGATTTATTTCTAATTATTTTGCACAAAAATGTCTTTATAATATTCATAGCCGTGATAATATTGTGGAATTGTGCCGGAAACTTGATAGTAGCAAATACCAAAAAAGATGTACTCTTAAAAGATTCAGGTATAATTTTATTTATGCTTTGCAAATCTGGTTTTCTATTGAATGTTTCAATATGAACTATACGAGGTAGTGATAATTTCAAAAGAGCACTCCCGCTTCTCACATCTCATCAGGGAGACAGGCTGATTTAGTATTAGAATTCTCCGCTAGGTAGCAGAAGCGTTTTCTCAAAAAGATGACTGTAATAAATGATTATCAGTCTTATCAGTTTTCAGTGTAAGTTGATTCATTAGACTCTCCAAAGAAGGTTGTTTCTTTAATTGACTCTGAACTTACTAGGTTCAATACATGTAAAAATTGAATAGGCCTTTGCACTAACTAATAGAGCTTTATTCATGTTTGCCATAAATTTCAGTTAAGAGAATAAAAAGAATTCTGCCAAAAGAAGCAATTTATTTATATTCATCTTGAAGAATTATAGCCTAGGATTTTTTTAAATACAAAGAATACATATTATTAGTGCAATAAAGTAAGTATAATAAGCGTTACATTAATTGCGTATTAAATTTCAAAGAGTTCAAAAATTGAAATTGAATCTCAATATTTTGATGCATTGGGTTTGTTACTTTTAATTAAATTAGGCTAATATTTCATATTTAAGAAAAAAACATTTTGGTAGGTCTATTACATTTTTAAGTCAATATTTTTTTATGTAATTACATTCATTAATATTTCTCTTTAATTTTCAATATCCACTTGTATTTTTTCGTTCCTCCAGACCTTAAAAAAGGCAATCCAACAATCTCTTGAACAGCCCTTTCTCGAAAACAAGTTCTATGCTAAAGGTAAATCAAACTTAGATGCGAATGAAACTGAATTTTGGGGACCGGCTAAGGATTTGAGTTTCTTTTTCTTTGACAATGATGAAAATCACTCATTCAGTGCACTTGATAGACGCAAGAAGAGAAACAACCAGCTTATGAAGGAGTTGATGGTAGTATTGGTTTCATTTTATGACTTTTTATATGCTATTTAATGAATAGTGATACATTGCGATTACGGTAAGAAATTTAATATGTGAGTGAGTGATAAAAATTCTAAATATTCTATATAATATAAAACTACCCTTCCTTGTCCCAGTGAACTGATGGTGATTTCTCATTACAGTACCAAAACTATGTTATGTTAACTGAAGAATGATTTATCTCATGTATTAATGTAAAATTTCTTTAGGATGAGTGTTTTATCGAACATTGAAAATATTGGTCTGGAAGAATTCGGAATCTCTTATTCAGTGGATGAGTCATCAATATTACATAACATAACATAAAACATAAAATAGTATTAATATACTGTATTAATAACAAGGAAGGTCCCTGCAAAGGCAACAGCCTGAGCGCAGGGGCCGAGTATTACAGAATAACAAATAAAATAAGCAGGATTAACCAAAAACCAAAATGATACAAATAAAAGAAAAGAAATATCTTATTATAACAGTTGAGGAAAAAATTACTCACGGTACAAGGTAAAGAAAATACAAATAAAAAAACCAAGAATAAACAAATAAACCCTTGAATGTACAAACGAAATTTACAAGAGAACATTTGAAAGAATTGAAAATTTGAAAAAAGAGGTGAAAGTTGTTTCGAAAAACCTCACAAAACTTCAAAAGGGATATTCAAAGCAACATAAAACCAACTAGAATTTGGAAAAGACGTAAGGTAATAGCTTTTTAAGTAAAGTAAAGAAAGTAAAATAAGTTAAAAGAAATTGAAAGTGACATACATGTTAGTTTAGATCTGTTACGTCTTAGCTTTTGATTATAATGTCTGATTGTATTGAAATACTAAAAAAAAACTCTAACTTACTTTCTCATTAGGAAGTTTCTCATATCACATTAATAAGTATATTATATTTCATTACGGCTGCTACCAAGCAGGCTTCTACCTGCCCGGAAACCTAGTTGACAGATCTCATCTTCTTTCTCACCAGGTTACCACGTTATTCCTTTACCGTTATTCCGTTATTCCACATAACCATTTCCTAACTCTCGGTAACCCGCCTGATATATAAACATCATGATAATATTACTATGTTTATCCTGGTATGTACTATGTAAGTGTACTACCTATGTGTATGGCATTCCGTCACTCGATCCATATAATTTTAATTCTTTTTTGAAGTACAATAAATTATCAGAAATCAGAAATTTTATTGAAAAAATTACACAGAACACTAAATCCACAATAAATTGTGATCTTGCATTTCAGGCCAATACAACAATTCAAACAAATCTTAGTAAGCTGAATAAGGGAAAAGAGAAAAAAGAGATTTACTATTATACGGACTAACTTTACCAACACCTTACTAACACTTTACTAACTCATGCTGGTATAAGAGTGGTGTTTCGTCGGTCAAGGATCATTCATCTGCAAAGGTGAGCACAATGGAAGCAATCCCATAGTCCAAGAAAGAACCCCTTTCTTTATCGTTCAAGAAACAAAGCTTTGGACTTAGGTATTAGAAAATGTGTTGTCCAACATAACACTTGTGTACTACTCTTGAAAATAGAGCTATTTGGTGGTAGTCTGTTAATAAAATTGAATATGGCCAAATTTTTGGATGATTTTCTTCAATTTAGCTTTCAGCAGCTATATTTAGCTATACTGTTGAAGGATTAAAGGATAAATTCCTCTGTCTGTACTTCAGGTGTTATTATGATAGCCTTATGTTAGGGAACTGTAATAATATTAATAGTAATGATAATAATCATATTAAGTTTAATTCCTTGTTTACACGTCGCCAGTCGTCTGTTTCAATCGACTAGTTTTTCAGGATTTAAAAAACATTTTTTGGTTCGAAAATGCAAATTTCCTCTTGAAAAGAATAATATTATAAATGACAGTTACTTTTATAAATAATTCATATAGTCCAATTTATAGTAGGTTGTCAGTGGACGAAAATGAATATTATAATACTGTGTCACTTATGATATAATTTCTAAAAAATAGCATTTCCATACCTGAAACTATAGAATTAACTTTGAAAGCTGGTCAAATGGGTGCCAGACTGACAACGTGTAATCACAAACAAGGCTTTAAAATTGTTGTTTTCTTAAAATCTTTCAATTTCTGATAGATAAGATGTGTCTTTCAAATCTTTTGCTGTTTCTCATCACTGTACTTTTTTTTATCGTATGGCTTTTGAGTATACGTACTAGAATGTTTTGAGTATACGGTAACAGAGATCTTGATGTAAACCTATAGGTGGGTGGTTAATATTGGTAGTTTATGAGGTGGTATCCTTGGTTTTATCTAGATTGACGAGAAAATTTCTCTCAAGAAATTGCCAAGAACACAGCACTAGGTTTGTAGGGTGGCAGCCAGAGAGAAAAAATTGCTAGGAGATGTTACGTTATCAGGCCACGAAGGGTGAATAGGAGAGGGTAGTGGTAAGTTACAAGGGTGGTGGGAGGGGGGTTAACTGCACATCGATCCCAGGACGCCTGTGATTGGACTAGCTCAGCCCCGCCCCTCTAGCGGATTGATACCAAACGCGACAGCGTCTGCTTTACCCTCTATTCAAATGGACGCGCGTCTCGTCGCCCTAGTGTATGGAGACAACTATTCTGTCGCGTTTCCCCCGTTAACGCGACACGATTATCGCGAGCGACACACGCGATTCATTTGTCGCGCGATTATTGCGTTGAAATATTGGCACGCAATATCGCGATAAATTGTCGCTATCGAATTGACGCGCGATTCGTGTCGCTGGCGACGTGCCGTAAGCTGCAGACGGCAGCTAGCCGTGTGACGTCACATCTGTCACAGGTAAGTCACGTGACACTGTAACATAACTCACGCGACGTCAAGGTGTCAACTCCAAAGTAGGTGGATGGATTGGGTGACTGAAGATGCCTCGAGTCTTTAGCTTGAGGTGAAGGTGACTGACAAATTAATATCGACCTGACATTGAATTTCTCCATTGCTTGAGCAACATTAGGCTGAATGATAAAAATAAATAAGAAATATATTAATAATGAAAATAAATGATGTGTTTATTTGATTTTATCATTTGTTTATTTATATGTATTTTCTTTGTTGTTTTGTACTTTTGTTTCTTCTTGTATTCATGTGTTTTGTGTGTTGGAATAACAAACTAATTTCATGGCTCAAATACATCACTTCTATTCCATTGCAAACAAAGCCTTCTTTGGTTGAAAAATAAACAAAACTGATCTAGGCTAGATAAATTACAAGTAAATTACTTTTATGGGGGAGGAATATAAGAATTCTTGTAAATACTCTCAATATTGATATTCAATTCATCGGATAACTCAATTTGATACATGAAATGAATTTTGAATTCATCTGTCAAACATGTTCTACAATAAGGTAAATTGGAATTGTACGGTGTTTATCGGCATCTCTCACTTTGTAAAATCTTCAATTGAAATTAACTGAAATTCATTCTTATTCTGTTACAACTGATTCAAATGATGAAGGTAAGAGGATAAAATAATTTACAAGCCTTTATAAAAGAACTCGCAATAATTCGTATCAAAGTCAATAAATAACCAAGTGGTAAGTAATTTGTTATCACCAATGGATTTAATATGGAGATAATGCTTTTTGAAATAATTCAATGACACGGATACTTGTGATGGGAAGCTATAAACATGAGTTTTGGAAGAAATAGAATGGGAATGACTAATTTTCTACAATTCTCCAAGTCTTCTACAAGTCTACATTCATTCTCCATCATTATAATGAAACATAATCCAGGTTCCAAACCCAATTTGCTATTTATTTTTCGATCATCATCAGTTTTGTAAAATTGCACAAGATGGTAAGTTGTAGGCCTACAGAGACTGTGTATTGTGTAATCAGTCTGTATGATTACACTATAAAATCAGACAATGATTGTACAGTCTCTGTAGTAAGTTACCATACTTTACGTATAGATTTGGCATTTGAATTGGACGTAAATGTATTTTCATGAATGATAAACACAGGTTGGAATTGATTTAATCGATGATACGGTAATGAACTAACTGCAGTCCATAAATTATTAGAGGCCTAGAGTTCCACTCATGGCTGAGAATTGATTGTCATCAGCATCAAAGTGAAGTGCGTTTTAGGCCTCTGTTATGCATCGAGGGTTGTTCAAAGCAATAACTACGTTATGATTATTATTGGATTAATCAAGGGCGGAACAACTATCTCCGAAACCAAATTTAATTACTATAATCAATATGTATGTTATTTGAGTTCATATAACATGTCCTTGAACCATTCTACATGGCCTTGAATTTCACAACTCTCCTTCATTCGCTTAGACAATTGAAAGAGAACAAGAACATTAGTTAAATTTATATTTTAATTATATTTGTTAGAGAACAATTATAAGATAAACTAGAGAATTATTAGAGAAATAGAAAAATTAGAGTATTTCAGCAGTATTATCTGGACCTACCAGCTAAAAAGGACATTTTTTATGCATGCGTTTTCGTACTGACGATAAAATATCACCTTTTCCAAATACAGTGCAGCAAATGAGCGCTTTTGTGTACTATGTTTTTCATAATAAAAGCACTTATCTCCTCCAATGTAGATACGGTGTGTTTGTAACGACCGTGCGAAAACTCATACATGAAAGAAACTTTATTGCTTGATCTATTAAATCAATTGATCTCTAATCCCTCTTGAAATTAAATTAATATACTGCCCCAATTTAACATCAATATTGAACCAAAGGCAATTCTATTTCTAAAGATATTATATTTCTATTACGATATAGAATTGTCTTTGATTGATCCGATTCCTTTCGCGCAGTGGATTTTAAAAGTATTTCATTAAGTCATTTTTGTCTTTTCACATTTTATTTTTGTATCTGATATGTGCGAACACTGTCTCAAACTTTAGATTTCACTAAACAGAGAAAAATTATAAGCATAGTCGTCCACTGGAACCGTTTTTGTCAGAAAGCGTCCGATGTCCGAACCATTTGATTAATTGTTAGAATTTCGGACTTCAGTCGTTTTCTGACAAAAATGGTTCTGTTGGACGACCAGGCTTATACAATCTCTGTAGATTTTACTATCTAGTTTCACAACTGTTCACTGCCAATTTTGGAATGTTTTCACTATTTTATCGACTTTCTTCAGTAAACAAATCCCAAATCAGAACTTGGTGGTAGTCTGCTTGAGTCCAGCTGCCAGCAGGGCAGTCTGCTTCCCTGCTGAGTGTCTGGAGAGACAAACAGCTCGAAATACTCGCCCCGACCTATTATATTATTCATATTATAATTCATTTTCTTATAGTTCCATTTTAAAATATAATTAAATTTGAAAAAATAGGCCTACTCAGAATATTTTTATTCAAATAACACAAGAACAATGATAAATCAAAACGACAAAAATTCAAGATGAAGGTCATGATAAAAATTTGTCATGTTTTAAAATATTAGTAGTCTGCTCTAGTGTAAATAACAACAGTTAGTAGGAAACTTTCTCCCAAGAAGCATCGATGGTTCAGTGGTAGAATGCTCGCCTGCCACGCGGGCGGCCCGGGTTCGATTCCCGGTCGATGCATATCTTTTTGGCTGATTCTGAAGTAAAATAGAGCTTTGTTAAAATGCAGGAAGGAACAATCCACCAAACTTATTTTTTTAGTTATGAGGCATCAAAATCTTAGTCTCATAATAAAACCTGTGATACTTATTCATTCCATACTAACACAGTCTTATTCTTAGAACTAATCTTACTTTTTTATAACTGCATTGCTGCTAGCACCTGCTGAATATTGAAGATCTTGCTCGCTCTCATGAGCTCGCAAGAACTTCTCCATGTCCTTCAAACATTTTTTAAATAAAATTAAACTGGCTTGACAAAATGAATTTTCTAAGTAAACCTTTACTTGCGTAATTATTGGTGCCAGCAAGTGACAAGTCATTGAATGTGTAAATGCGTCTATATTCCCTAGAATCATAATCTTCATTTTTCATTTATTTAAACAAAACATATTAAATTTCGAAGGTTGTTAATTACAGCTTCATTATTATAATATTTTGTGAAACTAAATTGAAAACTTGACATAGTTTATTCAAAAAAAGATTATAGTGCTAGTTGAATTCTTGCAGTTTGTAGTAATTGTCATACTTTTCTGAAGTGATATCAAGTTAAATTCAACAACTTCGTCTTTTTAACATCATCTTTATTCCAATTAAACATGCGAGTAGAACTGAATTATCTAATAAGCAATGTATTCTTGATTATTACTTACCTTAACAACAGAAAAATTTTTTAAGATAAATTCAAATTCATTTCCAATTATAAATTAGACTTGTTCATACCTGGAAATCATTTCCAGTTCCACACAGCTCAAGCCTATTAATATGAATATTTTATGACCTGTAAAAAATATCAAAGCCCTGGAAAAGGACCCTGGACTAGAGGGTTCCACGAGTTAGAAACAAACAGTCAATATTTTGAATCGAGTGATAAGGAAAGTTTATTGTGTTATTTTTAGCCTTCTAATCAACAAACCACGTTATCAACAGACGAACGGGAATACTCTTATCATTCCGCCTTCTTATCTAATATCTTCTCTCACCCCCCTCCAGTTGTCATTGGATTTGAAAGGTAGTCCTAACAGTTGAGTTATTTCAAACATTGAGAGAGCTCAGGAGTTGAAAGATTACAAGATATCATTGCAAACAGAGTTCAGTTGGGCTGACTCCAATCAATCACAATCTGACATAGATTCGACTGCAACTGGCCACTAATTCACTTCACTTGTCAGTCAAGAAGTTTTGACAAGTTGATTGAGCAGTGATGAACTCAGATAATGATTATTGAATAAGGATCATTCCTGGAAACATGACAAACATAGGTAATGAATGGATAATATGATTCAAACAGTAAATTTATTTTCAAGTTAGGAATAAGGAAGTTGATTTTTGAGAATATGAACATTGAAGGTGGTTGGTTTTCACTTTCACTTCACACTTTTCTCATTCGACAATCATGGTTTATTAATTCCTATTCAGTATTATTAAGTTTTATTACATTAACATATTTTTAAAATAAGTATATTTCTTACACTCTTGGTATTTTAATGATAGACATACAGATATTAGTTATCGAATTTAATTTTAATTTTCATTATATTTAAAGCTCGAATAAGAAAGTATATTCACAATATCACCTTCACTGCTATACAAAAAAAAAATATTCGTCATTCACTATTCATTTTTTTGATGATGTTCAAAGTTTATCTTTGTTTATTCAGAAATTTTAAATTGATTGGAGTTTCATTATCCACATAATCTGTTGATTAAATTTTTTCATTTAATTAAGTCAGTTAATTAAACAATTATTCCCAAAATATGAATAATTCCCTTTTGCAACAATTATTGGCATTTTGATTTTTATAGAAAAATAAATATTAAATAATAAATCATTTTGTACTTCTTTGTATTAAGTCACTCATTAACTATACGTTGTACAGACGATGTAACCATGATATGAAATTGAGGGCTTCATATTCATTCTAGGCTGTATTAGAACATGAAGAAAAATTATCAATAATATTCAATATTGTATCATAAAATTAGTAATGTTGTAGCACAATAATCAATTTTGTACTTGATTTAAGTGATTCTACTGTAGTGGACCAGAATATTCACAAATTTATGCCCCACACAAATACTTTGATCAAGAATTTATTTATCAAGACTTCTGTTGTTAGATGATTGACTATTCATTATTAATGTCTGCAAAATACATGTTCCATTGACGGCTATTTAGGTTTTTATTGAAGTTCACAAAATACCTCTTATTGAAGCATATTCAAGCCTTAATTGTTTGGTCCTACACGTGCGTGGAAACCCGCTACACTGGGAAACTCCCTCTGTTTATCATGTGTGTGTAAGCGGTGACATTAAATGCAGAGTATGGTGCATTGAATGCATTCAACTGCATTAGAATTGCATCGGGGGTCGGGTGGTGCATAATATAATGCAGTCAACCAGACAGACTTGTCATTAATGAACTTGAAATGGTCATGGCCTGTGGTGAATAATGGAGGGGACATGCTATTTCAAAGGGGAAATATTGGGGAAAGGGGGTTGAGGTTAAGGGTTGTTTGCCTCCTTAAATTTGCTTTTAATTGCGCTTCAATTGACGCGCTTGTAGGATAGCTGGTCTTGCAGTTTCCCTTGAACTGTATTTGATCAAATAGTGTCCATTTATAGTCCGATTCACGTCAAGAAGTCAGCATTGTCTATATGAGGAGCATTGATGCCAAGTTTCATAGAGAAAACTGCACCAAACGTGTTTGTTGGGACTGTGTGCGACAACAATGCACAGTGCGGCAACTATGCACAGTGCGAATAGGATAGAGACATCAGCAACCGCCTTGTGCTGAACAAGGATAGCAAACTCCCATCTAAGCAATGCTGACTTCTTGACGTGAATAGAACTATATTACCCATCATTTATATTATTTTAGTATCATATCACATATTATTCATACATAGTAGTCATAATATTTTTTATTTTTCTCATTGTTCGGGTGTTATTCAAACTTTAATGTTGGGAAATATTTATTTCAAAAAGTGATCAAAGAACAAGAATATTGCGAACAATTCCAAATGTATAAACTATTTAATAAATAGTGATCTGTAAGTTATATTGAACTTTCAGCATCCTCCATTGTACTCGGTTCAATTTGTGTTCAACAGCGAATGGAAAAAGATGGAACAATAGACATTATATTCGAGCAAAAGAGAAAGTGATAAAGTGAGTTTGAAGAGGAAGTTATGTTACCTTTTCATGAATGATGAAGAGCAAAATGCCAGTTCATCTTTTACCCACCAGACTACAGGGACTGTCACAGAAGACAAATAATGTGGAAACTGGAGCTCAGCTTTCTGCATCCACAATATTCTCACTCTCACTCTTTCCTTCCCAGTCACTCCCGCTGACAACATACATGCTATCTCTTTCAATCTTCTTCCTCTTTTCTCTTCTCTTTATTATTCTTTTTCTTTTCCGTGAGCACACGTGCAGTAGCAAAACGTTTTTAAATATCAATATGTCACTGGAAGCCATTCCCAGCCCTCCTTTATTTTGAATTCTTTCTACGGCAATATTATTTGTTTTTCCTCGGGAAACGTGAGCTACCATATTCTGGGGGAGAGTTACAGTAAAAAGGTAACCTATGGTTATGGAAGTTCGGTATTTTCTGTCATTATTTTATGGGGTGGATGTAGATTACGACCTTTTTGAATTGAAAATTTTATCTCAATAACCGGTATTTCAATATCACCTGTATCGTTTAGCCCGACCAACAATGCGACTGAATCTCAACTTCTCTAAAGACATGTATAGCATGATCCTTTTAAATTGTCATAAAACAGCTGATTGATGTACGCTCGTTTACTAATGATAAATCAGCTGTTTTCTGACAAGTTAAAAGGATCCTGCTATACACATACAAATTTTTCATGAACTTTCACCCATAAAATAAACTTGAATTAACAGCTGATCAGGTGAGGTACCCATTATACACTAGACATGAACTGTTAAATCTTAGCATAAAGAATAATAATTATGGATTTGTTGTGTGTGGAATACAAGACCTTAGCTGTTATTGATTCATTGTCATTTTATTTGAAGGAATTTGGTGAGAAATTTTACCGTATAGTCTTTAGTGATTATAAGTTAGAAAACTGTATTCAGTGCATTGTTGGTTGGGCTGAACAACACCGGTTCTCAAATACTTCAATAGAGTTGTTTCAATCGTAAAATAGATTACAGTATAGCAGGATCCATTCAACTTGTCATAAAACATATGATCGACGAGCATATGATCACAATACTTAACCTACAAATGCTGAATCTCGCAGATTATTGTAAAGGTCTTTTAAAAAGTTATTCTTTGAAAGGTCTTCTTTAAAAAGGTCTTTTAAAGAGTTTAAAGGTCTTTAAGGCTTTCAAGCCTTTTGATTATTGTGTCGAAATCACTGTTTAATTATAACTGGATCAGGTGATTTATGACAAGTTAATTGGATTCTGCTATACTTGGCTATTTGCAAACATATTGGATTCAATGTTTTTGACAATTTATAGCTTAACTGATCACTTGATTGATTATTGAGAAAGCATAGCGTAATAGTTGAAGTCTTTGAAAGAAATGTAAAGTGTACTAGAAATTGGAACTCTTCTCGTCTACCAGAGAGCATTTTGTCCTTACTAAATCAACTCAAACCTACATTTCTAGAATAATTTTATACATTTAACTTTAAATTAATACATGCCAGGCAAAAGAAATATTCATATGAGGATGAGAGTAATGGGACATGTTTCAAATTTCCTGTAAAAAACATCCTGTACTAGCAACTTATCTATGTAATTCAAAAAATCTCACAAAAGATGAATAAAAAATGATTACCGAAAAATGCTACATAGAAATAACTTCAATCAGAAACAAATCACAATAAATCATCCAGACACAATCTATGACAGAAATGTCCCATTCGACTACAATTCGTATTTCCAAAATAAGTCCTTCTATTCATCTAGTTGGTTGTGTTTTTTTGGGGTTGTTTGGGGCCCCCCGCTGTTTGTCAAGTGCTGCCATTTCCTGAGGACGCGTGCCTGCCTTCCTGAGGTCAGTGGGGACCCCACAAAGTGGCCCCAGGGGGGTGGGAGGTAGGGAGGCAGCCCCGAGCTTGTGCCAAGAAGCTTCAGGTGGTCTGTTGCTTGCGGGCGGAGAGAGAAAAGAAGATGAAAATAGTGGGAAGAGGGAAAATAAAAGAAAAGAGAGGATTAGAAGGACGAAGAAAACGAGAAACAGAAACAGGCCGACAAGCAGGCTGAGAAGAAGGATGAGACTGATGAACAGAAGGGCTAAAAGAAAGAGGAAGAGAAGGAAGAGGATAAGGGGGAAGAGAAGGGGGAAAAGAAGAAGGAAGAGAAGAAGGAAGAGAAGATGGGAGAGAAGAAAGAAGAGGAGAAGCAGGAAGAGAAGAAGGATGAGAAGGAGGAAGAGAAGGAAGAGGAAAAGAGGATGGTAAGTAGGAGGACGAGCAGATAAAGAAGGAAGAGGAACAGGAGGAGGAGAACAAGAAGGAAAAAAGAAGTTGAGTAGGAGAAGGAGGAGAGGTGGAGGAGGCGGAGAAGGAGGAGGGGTGGGGGAGAAGAAGGAGGAGGAAGAGGCTAGTAGGAGGAGAAGTACAAGAAGTAGAAGTTGAAAAAATAAAACAAACAACAACATACATTAACAAGAGACTACTTATATGATTCAAGGAGAAGAAGAAGGAAATGAGAGAACGTAACACGAGAAAGAAGCAGAAAATGAACAGGGAAAAAGGAGGACGAACCGACGAAAGAACAAAAAGAGAAGAGAAATATGAAGAGGATGCAGATTTGAAAAAGATAAAATAAACAATAAATGAATAAGAAGAGAATAGAAATATTATGAGAATGCAGATTTCCAGAAGACAAAACAAAGAAAATTATGAAGATGGACAAGAAGCAATATTCAAAGAAGACAGAGAAAGAACAGGAATGTAGAATGAGAAGAGGGGAGATGGCAAGAATGCTCATGATGACATGTTGATGTCACCTAGGAGAGGATCTAGTCGAAAATAAGAGAAGAATGAATACTTCCGACTGTTTAGGCTCTCCAGATTCTGTTCAGGGTCAAATAATAATTATATGATTGAGTTACTGAGTCGTTATTGAGCAAATAAACAATTATTATTAACTCACAGTAGCTCAAGAAATTATTAAAAAAGATAGGTAGCCTACTAACTGGAAGAATAAGCTGGGATTCTTGGAGATATTTTATATAATTTTGACATAACTTTGTCCAGCAACCAGCTAATACAAAATATAAGTATACATTTGTTAAAAAACATTCATAGTGACTTTATGAAAGTTTATTTTATATTGAAGTTTTCAAGAGAAAGGCTATTCACAATAGTTAAGTACCGGTATGCATTCATCATCATACATACTAAAGACAATTAAAATAAACGAGTTCACCCCGCGCCACCTACTTGAATTTTCTAAAATTCTTAGTTTTAAATAGTTGCTATTTTCACTATCTGCAGCTAACAGCAGCTCAGTCACATCAATGAAATCCTACCTTGTAAAGTTGAGTACCTTAAAGTCACTGTACTACTTTTAGCTTCTAAGCTCTATCTAGGGCGGATTTCACAAACTAGCTCAGTTCATTTAATAACTTAGTAGGTACATTTTAATGCCAACTTATTCTTGATTTTCATTATTTTCCTCTCATTTAAAATAAAAACAAATAGAGCCTGCAGAAATTCGATTTTTTATGTTTCTTTTGGCGCAAACCACATCAAAATCGGTCCACTCAAACTTCTCCACGAACTTTCCAAAATCTACTCTACACGGGCACCAAACTATTTTCATATAAATGATAATAATATATATACCGTAATTTAATTACTTAATTATATAAAATTCATAACATAAATTGTCTTTGTACATAAACAGTGGAGTGTGAAGGGGAGAGAGAAGATAATACTTTTTTTGAGTGCGACCTAGGCAGCAATTTGATGCATGATTTGTGATAAACCTAGAAGGGTTTAAGTTGGAAAAAATTTTTAAGTTCCGAAAAAGACGATAATTTATTATTTTCTTCAATTCAAGCATTTTACAATGTTTAATTTGTGAGTAAATTCCCACTTAATAATTTATTTAAATGTCTATATTTTACAATGGTTTTACAATAATTTTACAGTGACGGCTCACTACCATTGAAGCTATAAGAGCATCATTATTTTATTCATACACATACTCAAGTGTGGTAACTCTTTTCAAATTTATGGAAATAGATTGGCCAGATTGATAGCAATTTAACGCATGACTTTTTCACTGACTGCAAAGTGCATAATAGAGGAGCGTATGCCTATAAGCGGGTCCTCCGACTTGTTTTTGATTTACGTTGTAAAGCGAGATGAATGGCTTTAAAAAGTTCTCTCTAGACTTCTCTCTCGTTCCTAGCTCTCTCACTCTCTTTGAGCACAAGGGATGGTTTCAACCCCAACCACGGCTGTGATATAAAAAAATAATAAAATACTAAATCATGCACGAGGGTGTATGGTTGGCTTGCACCCTTTACTCTGTTCGATCTTTCACTTTGGAATTATAATCGTGCAGTTTGTAACCGCGCGCATTTTAAAAAGCTGCAGAGACGATTTACTTTTCCAGATCGGCGCTCACCCTTTGTGCGGTGTGGCAGCTTCAATTTGAAATCATTGTGTGCAAAAGTCAACCGGCCGATTAATGATTACTGAATGGTGTGAGGTGGTGGCTGGGCTGACAAATTAATTTCATCATTAATATTATTCTATTAGTTTGGTTTGTTTTTCAAAAAATATATAGTTAGTTTTCAAATTAAATAGTTGTGTATAAATCTGAATAGGACTGGGATTTTGCGATTGTGCGTGTTAGGGATAATGCAGTAGAATTTTAATATTTTTTCTCAAAAATAAATGAATCGCCTTTTAGTTTTGTTTGTTTCAACACTTGTAAGCTCTCAGTCATGATCTGAAAAATTCATCTAGGACCAGAGTCCTGTTCCAGACGAATACATTTACGTTGCATACGTTTCATTCACAATACTATAATATTATTCTACACATCCGACTTCATAACCACTACAGATTATCACTTCACTCACCCTACACCTACACAAACGCTCATTTAACTTATCTCTAATCCATTTGTTAGTTGACGATTTTTTCAATTGTAGTCGTTTTGTTATAGCCGGTGTTAGACGTTTTGTTACCAGTTCCAATCCTTTGACTACAACCTCCCCAACATTTTGCGTATCAAAAATCAGTCAGCAAAGCGAAACAAATGACTTTTTAATCGAGCTTTTCATTCGAGCTTTAAACTAGCACCTGCTCTCGGATGCTGTATGAAATAGTGAGCATCTACTTAGAGAGGGTGCATGCACTGACTTGGTCTGTTGAAAGCGTGACATTGTCAATGACTGGTTGGATTGTTTGAAAGGCGATTATCGGATGACCGAGAGATGACCGGATTAGTGAAGGGTAGAACTAACTAACGGGGTAACCCTGAAAGGGTAGAGAACTCATAAGGCAGGTGTACTTTCTCCTATTTATTCTGGAGCTGGTGTAGGAGTCATCAATTAGGACTTACGGGATATTGGAGTTCGATCATCAATTTTTATTAGGATTTTGAAATAAATTGAAACTTGATTATAGTACATTTACATTGGGGTGGCAGTATTCGATGATATCGAAGAATTATCAGTTTGGTTGAATGTGGAATGTTTTGTTCGTCAGTAGATTCCCAATGCGAATTTATTATTGAGCTCAATATTGTATATTTTGTGAAAAAAGTGGTAGTGTATTTTCTTCTGAGTTTTGTAATAAAATCGATGTTGGTCTATCTAAATAAATCCAAATTGAAACAAGTCCCTCAATAATTTTCAATGGTTTGGATCAACCTTCGTGAATAAATTTCTCCATAGATCAATCTCCTCGATCTTGCCTTCACAAGATCAAGATTTGTTTGGTTGACAGACTAAAGTTGTAGTTTATAGAAGCCAATTTGTATAGGATTTTCAATAGTAAACACAACCGCTCTGTTCTCTATTCTACCCATTGTATTGTATCTATATTCTGCAGTTTTTGACGTGTCAATGAAAGAAATGAAATAAAATGAAATTTGTATTGCACTTTCATAATTCATTGCTTCACTCACCATACAAACTCTACAAAAGCAGCAAGTTTTCAATAACATTTCTCAAGGATTTTTCAATTATAATTTTTTTCTACGTTCGTTTCTGTTTATGTAGTTCGTAGATTCTAAAATAGCGTGTCAATATACAAGAAACGAGATAAAATGAATTTCGTATTCCACTTTTATAACCCCCCTTCACCACAATAAGTCTACACCCTTCCAAGTTTTCCCGAACATATTTCTCAAGGTTTTTCCAATTATTTTATTATAACCTTCTACATTCGTTCGTATTCTTGTAGTTTTCAGTGTTCAAAATAGCGCATCAATAGAAATAGCGTATCTAGTAAATAAATGAAATGAGCTCAATTTTATAACTCCTCTCACCACAATATGAGTAACTCTACAAACGTGCCAAATTTTTAAAAAACATTTCTCAAAGGTTTTCCAATTATTATATTTGTTTTCCCTAGGTTATTCCAATTATTATAATCAAAAGATTACATGAAATGAAACCCCTATTCCACTATTATAACTTCCCTCAACACAATAATTCTACAACCGTGCCAATATTTAATACAGAGTTATCATAAAAGAATGGTGCGAAGATTGAAGTTTTATAGAAACCAGTGTTCAAGCCAAAAAACCTTAATTAGACAGGAATCATGAACTGTTTCGCGTCAAATATTTGTCAGAAAATCGCACAATTCTTTTGAAACCGCACCATTCTTTTATGATAACCTGGTATTTCTTAAATTATTATCATTCTCCAAGTTCGTTTCCGTTGCAGGGTATGACGGACAACGGATTGTCCGGTGCACCAGGACTAGGCGGTGCCAACGGCGGCACTGCGTGCCGGTGCAGTGCGTGCCTGCGTCCGATAGTGGACCGGTGGATGCTGGGAGTGGGGGAGGCGCTGTTCCACGAGCGATGTCTGCTCTGTCAGGTGTGCCGGCTTCCGCTGCATCGCTCCTGCTACGCACGTCAGGGCGCCTTCTACTGTCGCAACGACTACGATAGGTGAGTGAGACCCTTAGTAATATCAGTGGTCACTCGGTGAGATCGGTTGCTAAGTAATCATAAGGTTGAGAAACAAACATTCAAGACCGCTCTCGGATGGGTGACCGATACAAAAAATTGTGCAATTTGGCGAGGTGGAACCTACCCGTAAGGGTCTCCCCACCGATAAAAAGCCATACGATAAAAAAAAGTGAGACCCTTCACGCGAACGGTTTCTTCGTTTCTCGTGAAATAAAGTCCATGCAATTATGGACTCCAGATGAAGATTTCCACGTCCTTTTTTCTTCAATATTTCTACTATTGTTACCCAACCTTCAATGAATCCCACTTTATTCAATGAATTGAATATTCAATAATTATTTGGTATATTCAAAACAATGGAATTTATTTCTTCCAATTTAGATAGATCATGAGATAAACAGTTTATCTCATGATCTATCTAAATTGGAAGGAATAAATTTCATTGTTTTGAATAAACAAAATAATAATTGAATATTCAATTCATTAAATAGAGCGGGATTCATTGAAGGTATTTTTTTAGGTAGGTTTTTCATTGAAGGTATATATATTTTTTTCCACACCTCATATTTCAATCTAGTCTAAGAAGACTAATGAGCAATTTTTTTCTAATCTACTATTATTCAAATTGATAAGTTTAGCAGCTCTCACTAGGACTACTACTTTTAAATACTAACAAATAACATGGATAATCATAATCACATAGATAAACTATCTGATAGGAAAGAATAAGCTGAACTAGTATCTACTAATGCAGATCCTCTCATGCTATATCCAAAACTAAAAGGAATGAAAAGGAGTTTGATATGAATGAATTTTGATTGATAACTCCACAAATTTTTTTCAATTTTTCCTACATTAATACTTTTATGAGGGCTTACTTTAAATTTTGGTACACTATTGAGCATGGTTTTGATATTTTGAGATTGTTGCTTGAAGCAAAGTCAAACAGAATTCCACCTCTTTCACTTCTAAGCGTCCACTGGAACCGTTTTTGTCAGAAAGCGTCCGATGTCCGAAAAGCTGGCCATTTGATTCAATGTTAGCATTTTGGATGATCGGTCGTTTTCTGACAAAAACGGTTCTAGTGGACGACAATTCTAATACTAGCTTCCCCCTCTACAGTTGCGATCTTTAGATAAAAGTCTCTCATTAAAATAAGTCTTTCGCCAGATTGCTTCTGGATGATTATCTCTTCACTGACAAAAAATGTTATTTCTTCCTCGGAAATGCCAGTGATGTTTGTGCGTGTAGTAATATGACCATTAGACCATTGTCTCCAATCGATATTCTGATGAACGAGATTCTATCCAAAGAACTCAGAAACCCCCTCAGGGCTCCAAGGCGATATTTTCTTGTAATAATTCGGGGTGAAAACGGAGATTAAATATGGGGAAAGATAGGTCTTTTGCATTAATAGTGCAAGATAAGTAAATGCATGAAATAATATGAAATTCAGAAATTTAGGAGTAGAGAATTGATATGTAAGGGAAGAATAACTAGTAGAAGAGATATAGAAAGTAGAGAAATAATATGAGAGACAAGAATAACTATAACCACAAACTTTAGATAGGACATATGAATTAGAATGAGAGAGATAAGAAATGGATAAAGATAGAGAGTTTTTCCTAGTCTGTGCTATAACGCTATAACTAACTCTTTTATTGTAGTGGGCTGAATGTTATTGGGGGAGAGGGGTATCATATGGGGGGCCTATCATGAGGGCGTTAGTACGTGAGTAAGCATACTGAGTTGAGGCTGAGCAACAACTGAGGAATGACTGAGTGAGGAGCTGGCCGCAACCCTCTTTCGTTTTGGGTCTGCGGGGTCTGGCAACATATTGAAGCCAGCAGCCGGCGCTCTATGTGTGTGCTTGGACGCCTTTTGGCTGTGTGACGTCATCATTTGACACGTGACGCCATGTTGGAGGGGAAGGGGGGGAGGAAGAGTTGACAAGTGAGGAGAATTGTGTTGTGTGTCACCTTTGAGCCCTTCTTCTGCGATTTTTCTTCACTTTGTTTTTCTCGTCCTAAATAACTTTCGCAAGTGAAGGCTTGTAAAGGGTACAAGCATAGAGAAGCGATACTCTCTAGTATCTTAGTATCTCTAGTATCTAGTATAGCAGGATCCTTTTAACTTGTCAGAAAACATATGTTTCAACGAGCAATATCACAATACTTAACCTACAAATGCTGAATCTCGCAGATTATTGAAAAGGTCTTTTAAAAAGTTATTCTTTGAAAGGTCTTCTTTAAAAAAGTATTTTAAAGACTATAAGACTTTTAAGCCTTTTGATTATTGTGTCGAAATCACTGTTTATTACCGAAACAGCTGATTTCTGACAAGTTAAAAGGATCGTGCTATATTTATACTCTCTAGAAGCGTCTAATCTGTTCTCTGTGGTATAAGGCTCCTCCTTGTTGGAGGAAGCATTTTAGGACCGATGTTTACTTGAACTTTTTCATTATTTTGGTGTCAGGGATCAGTATGAGAAGTTTGGCAGATTTGTTCTGAAACACCCTGTAGTTTGGCAACTTCGTAAAAAGTTTCAATGCTCAGTAATGATAATAATTCATTCATTCTCAATCCAGATCAGGTGCCTTAGCAAAATGGAACAGCCGGACTTTTACACACATAAAGTCATCTATCTCTCTTAGTCCCTGGAAGCTCACTTTCACGATAAAAACCTGCAATTCACGACCAGGTTTGCAATAAATCAATAGATGCTGCAGTACTCTGTGGCTTGCTGTCTGGTTCAGAGTTGGCCTCCCTCCCTTCCCATCACATAATGGACGCTAGGCGCATGATGTTTACTCAATGCACATACACGCGAATATCAATTAAACTCGAACTCGTGGCAAACATAGACGAATGTTGGCAAATAGCTCGTGGATGCTCGCTTATACTCGGCTCGGTAGGGGCTCGGTTCACAGGAACTGCATATTTGTAATTATTGCGGAAAAGTAAAAAAAAAAGACCCTCGTTATCGATCAGTCTGGTTGAGTCAGTTTCAGTTATAACGACTGTGGGAAGTCAAATCACTTATATCTCGATTTCTTACTCATCATCCACAGATCAAGTACATTTGAAAGTTGAATATTAAAATTATGCCTAAAAAATTTTACAAGTTATCATCATGTTGTATTTGTTTGTATGCAAACTTCATTCAAATCAAAGACAATATTCCATTCCTCA
Source organism: Laodelphax striatellus (assembly GCA_017141395.1). Taxonomy (NCBI): domain Eukaryota; kingdom Metazoa; phylum Arthropoda; class Insecta; order Hemiptera; family Delphacidae; genus Laodelphax; species Laodelphax striatellus. The sequence continues at coordinate 18,974,502 of CM029535.1, forward strand.
TTCCTCATGATAAGATTTCTCATTAAGTTCACAACTAATCTACTGTACTTTCAGGCATCTGAACCACTCTCCTTTCATATTTTGATATTATCAATTTGTTTTGGGTGCATAACTTCTTCATGTCTCCGTAATCCATACATGATATTATTATTTCATATTATGTGAAATCCAAGATGGTAGAATTTATAGATGCAGAATCTCCTGTAATCTATGAAGAAGCTAATATAATACTAGTACTGTAAAAACGTAAACGAAAATTGATTTCCAATTTGTCTAACCTTTAGAGAAAAGTCTATTTGTATTTGTATAAAGTTCCACTGATTGATCTATTGATTGGATCAATTTTGATTGACAATTCTATCTGCCCTTCATTAGAAAATTAAATCGATTGTTGTCGTTTCTAACGTAGATAGACAGTTCTGTCCTCACATTGAAGCTAAATTATTATGCTGTTTTTGTTGAGAAATAAGGTAATTCCGATACAATATTTACAGGTATTGCATGGTCGAAAATTATTCTAGGTTTAGCTCTTAGATTTCTATTCTCTTACATTTCCTCCACTCCATAAAAGTCTTCAGGCAACTCTCGTATATTTTTTTTAGTGCACAGACATGTATGTAAAATTGTACATCCTTCTATCATTTCAATTTTCTAGTCGATATTTTTGGAAAATCGATATGTCCCTTCCAGACATTTGAAGTAGAAAGGCCACATAGAAAGCTGTTTACTCTCAGTCGGTTGTATTTGCTGAACCCCATCAGGGGTTACTGCCCCCCTCCCTACTACTTTCCCGTTACCCCCTCAAGGTTTACTGCCTTTTGTGCCCCTTCCATCATAGGTCCAATCGGGTTTTGGAAGGGGGAGGGGGTTTCCAGCCCTGCAGCAGTCTATTGTGATATTGACACTAGGACCAAGGATAAGACGAAGACGTAGGATATTGCCTTCTCACAGGACTTTCCGGTGGATCGTCTGCAAAATAAATAGAGAGGATATCTCTCTATTGAAGATTGAAGGCAGTCTTTCTACTTGCAGTCAAAATAGTAACATATAGATTTGGGTAAGGATGTGCCCTAAGGTGTTTTTGGTTCTTGGATGTTTTTCTTCATAAGCCTTACTTTACAGGAAATTGGGAGTATAGAAGTTTGGGGTGATCATAACTCAACTTATAAATTATTATTGTTCAATAATATTTAGTTATTATTGTACAAATTCTTGAAAAATGAGATTGTTATTCAATTTGATAATATGATAAATTCTAGTGAATAAATTAATTCAAATTTAATATTTCAACATTCAATTTCAGCTACGATATTCACTAAAGAAAACAATACACTTAAGTCTATTCCACTGAAACTAGGTTACACTATATGCAACAAATTTTTTTTTTTTGATTCATTGGTTTATTTTTCGATGACAGCGGCTTTTCGATGAAGTTACAGCGGCTTATTCAATTGGATTTTGGAGCAACGGCATCATCGGTATCAACGGTATATCAACTGCATAATATCGTGCCTATTATTCAATTTACAATAAAAATCATTTCAAGTTCATTCTCTGAGATTGTTGCACTGTAATTGCAAAAATATTTTGCTAATAATTTTCGAGAATGGATGATTCAAACATATTAAATATCAATTCTAAAATGCATATATGTTAAATAAATCGTTTATTCATTTATATGAATTCGAATCAAACTATAAATCTCAATTATTGTAACTTACTGCTTTTTATTTTTAACTGTTTCAGTCAAACAATAATTCATCCGATCCAATTGCCATGAATATCATCATTATTCTAACCACAGAATGTATTGAAGGTGAGGGAAAGTATAGTAATGAAATGAATAGAGCAATAGATTAAACAGAGGCGAAGAGAGATAGAAAAAGTGTCAGAGGGAAAGAGAGTAAGAGAGTGTGTATGTGTGTCTTTGTAGGATGGTGAGAGAGAGAGAAAGAGTGAGCGAGTGTGTGAGTGAATTGTAGACCTGTGCTAGGATCTCACGGGATTTTCAGTGAATAGCAGGAACGTGTGTTGGGCGTGTGGCCTAACCGCCCCTTTACGCATTTCACACCCCCAAAATAAACACCCACACATAATTAATAGTTAATAAATGTATCGGCTAGCTTATGCCCTGCAAAACCACCCTGTGACACATTAGGTTAACTGTTACCACCCCCAAATGTTAGTAACCAAGTCTATGCCACTGAAATTTGAAGGCACAGGCACACGCTCCTAAATATCCCCTTTCTCCCTCGGGAGCGTGTGTCTTTAAATACCAGTGAGGTTACAAACATATGAGGCACGTGATTGGTAAGCTATTCTCATCATACGTTGGCTATTATGGGTAGCCACCAAATGATTTGAGTTTTATTTCATCATTCTTATAACGGGAGAAGGCCTACTCACAATGAATTTTTAATGTTGAATGTTTATCAACGTTTATTAATAAACTTCATCTATTCCCATATTCATTCTAGACTTTTATTCCAGTTTATTTAGTCTTTTATTCTAGTTTTGCATTAACGAAAGCTAGAATGATGAGAATATTGCTTACTTAAATGCTAGATCATTTCATTTAAATAGTTCTAGATACATATTCTGTGTATTTTTTGTAATCTGTGAAATATAATATGTCACGAACTAATTGGAATATTGTATTGGATTTGAGAATAGTTTGGGCATTGTATTCAAATTTCAATATAATAATAAATCCATCCACAAAAATTTTTATTTTTCAGGATGATTGAATCAGTCTAGAATTTAAATGATAATTATAATAATAAAATTTATTTCAGTAGGAAATTGTTTCAAACAAATTTCCACGTTCCATATCGAAATATGAGAAGAATTTAATTTTTGACAATGTCTTATCAAACTTTAAATAACAGATTATATTAATAACAACTGAGATACCGTGGCTGAAATTGGCTATTTTTCCTCTGAAATATGTGAGAAGAATTTTCGTTTCATAGTGAATGATACTAGATTTCAATTTGATCTATTTTATATATCATATTCTTGGAATTGATTAAATTAAGTTTTGGAATTCATAATAAAAAGCAATTATCAATAATTACTCTATTTTATTATTAATGTATTTCTCTTGTTTTGTTATTTCCACCATTCTAAATACCAATGAATAGAATAAAAAATTGTTTTTCAATCAGTTTGCAGTTGAAAACCTCCATTAGGGATGATGAGACTAGTAAACGAGGTGGGTGCTTCTGATTGGAAGTTGACTTCACTTCCAGTGGGAGGAGCTAACCAATGACAGTCTACCAATGAGTGGCCTCCATTTTGTAATGTCACCAGTAAAGCCGCCATATTATTCTCAATCACCTGACTAGAATCTACATTCGCATGTTATGTTGCTCCAAACGGTTTTTTCATTGAAATTCAGTATGATGTTACTTCAAAACCACTATAACATAACCTGCAAATGTAGATTCTAGTCAGGTGATTGAAAAATAATAAGATGGCGGCTTTACTGGAGACTTACAAAATGGAGGCTATACTAATTGGTAGACTGTCATTGTTTAGCTCCTCCCACTGGAAGTCTACAACCAGAAGAAAAATGAAATTCGATTAGAGAAGATGATTTTAATGAACTCTGAAAATATATCAAATACAAAAAATAGAATGAATAACGAGAAATCTGTTTTTTCTCCATTTATATTTCACGATAATCTCATAACTACACAGTATATATTTAAACAATCAATAGTATAACAATTCATTCAACTTTCTTTCTATTCAGTAATAGTATACAATAGCGACAATTTCGGTAATGATAATTACAATATTGTAATGATTTGTTATTTCTTTTCATTTACATTCACTTGAATAACTTCCTACTTTAGACCTTATTTTCCTCCCTCTCTTCTACGTTATCGAAAGAGTGGTATGCGGGGTGGGCGTGTAATATGTTCATTTAATTGAGAATGATATGTTCACACGCCTGAAATGAATTCATTGGGCGTGTGGCGCTTTTTAATGGTGAAGTTTAATGTCTGAATTATTATATTGCTTTGGTTTGTCCCTTGCTGATGTGTTCAAAGCGAAATAGCTTTCATTGATTAGCTATCACTCATTAATTGAATTGATTGTCAGATTCAACTTCCATCTTGAAACTTGATATCTTTCCAAACTGGAATCGATTCTAAATGAATCTATTTGAAACTTGTCTAAAAATCTTATCCAACCATCTGATTGTCAAAAACTAAATTAACCATGATTGTTTCAAATGACAAAGAAAACTGAGAGGGATGAAATACGATATTGACTGTGCTGTTAATCTTAAGATTCAAGCCTCCACCGCTGTTGCAAGTTCGTTACATTGGATGCAAGTTAATAATGCATGTTATGTTTGCAGCAGTATTCCAGTAGATGTCCATTATGTGAGTAACCTCATGAAACTCATAGCAACTCATATCCAATATGAACGCGACCTAATATCATTCGATGGTGTTATTGTAAAATGATGTAAGCTACATCTAACAAATTTTACAGGAGGAGCTAAAAATCCATTAATTTGAACAGCAGTTTCACTACTATACTTTCGTTTTACAAGTTGGATAATGCGGGGGAGTAACATGATTAATTGAAATTTGAGTGATTTAAAGATGTTACAGCATTTTACTTCATAATGTATAACATGTTAAATACATAGCTTGACCATACTAATAACTAATAACAATCTAATACTAGCAACTAATTTGGATTTCTGTTCAATCAATAATTATCTAATAACAATCCTTTATATTAATTTTCAACACCAAATTTGACATTTTCCACACCCAGCAGCAATCTAGTATGTCATTGAACAAGAAAGAACATTACAACACTGGCCCATTGAAACCAATCTCGATACACTTCAGAGGCAAATAGCAGGCGAAAAAAGACAACAGCACAGTCCAATAGGTGTTGATAGCCGATAAAAAAAACGCCGTTAAATTAATACCTACTCCCACTTGACCCTGCAACGTGTGAAAGGGGGTGGGACTTGCACTTCACATACAAGTGCCGTCGTTTTGTTTTTCACATGTTTTCATCCCTTTTTCACATGTTTTGAGCCCTTTTTCACGTGTTTCGAACCCTTTTTCGCGTGTGTTTTTTTTCGGGGGGACATTTGGCGGCACTGAAATGAAATTTTAATGTTGTGATCGCTGTATGTTGCCGTTGTTGATCCCTTCCGATTGTCCCTTTTTTCCACCTCTCGCCAATCCCTGAAAAAATGTCTCCCTTTGATTCGAATCCAACATCGGGTTCGAGTTCCTCTTTTGATAAACAACACTTGTCGATTTAATAACGAATTTAATGAAATTTTTCAACAGTCACTCCAGACTGTCTCCAATCTCTTTGCATCGTTTTTCAAATTGAAATAGAATCCACTTGTGTTATAGCTGCTACGTGTTTTTGACTTCCAATTTAAATTTGATTCTTTTAGCGCGTGTATTGTTCACCGTGATCACTTTTTGATTGTTCTTATTCACTTTGCATGTGTATTTTTGTGTGAATGTTCTTATTCACTTTGCATGTGTATTATTGTGTGAACTTATCAGGGAAAATTCACAGATTTTTATTTATTGTCAGTAAATTGTGTTATATAGGGATCAGGAGTGTTGACAGGCTTGTTGTATTAACTAGAACTTTTGATGTACTCCAGTATATTGATAACGAAAAACGTAACATTTTTCATACTATATGAAAGCCCAAAATTATTAATCTCTTTTCCCCTATTCATTTATGGAATAATAAATAGCTAGTTGAAATTCATTGTGGTGTAAATTACCTGTTACATCTTATTCTCTATCATCTTCATTTGCTTCATTTCTTCCTTTGGCTTCTTCTTCTACTCATTCTCATTCTCCTACATCAGTAACAAAACTTTCTCCAAGTTCTAGTTTATCTCTCGTCTGATTTTCATCATTCGCTCTTTCTTTTCTGCTCCTTCTCCTTCTAACTCTTTTCTCCCATTTACAGTTTTCTCTCTCACTCCTTCTATTAACCTTATCACCCCTTCTGTTAGTTCTTTTCGTTTCCACTCATTTCTCCTCCTTTATTTTTCTTCTCATTATCTTCTTCTTTTCTATTTTACCTATTGTTCGTTGTTTTGTCCTCTATACTCTTTCCTTTCTCTTCTCCCTCGTATCTTATTTAATATTTTTGTTACTCTTCTCTCCTCCTCCTCTTTCTCCTTAACATCTGTCACTTTCTCTTATTCGTCTCTTTTTTCTCTTACTCCTCCACCTCCTTCTTCTTCTTTCCCCCTCTTCTCTTCCATAATATTCTTTTCCATTGTATACTAATTCTCCTTCCTCTTCCTTGTCTCTCCTTCTTTTTCGTATTATTTTCCCAAACCTTCTCTTCTTCTCATTGTACTCACATTTTCTTTATTCCTTTTTCTTGTTCTTGTCATTTTTTTATTCATTTCTTTTTTTCTACTTTCGTGTTCTTATTCGCTATTCCCCCACCATTTCCATGTTCCATTCGAATGTGTTTCTAGCTTATTCAGTCCTTTCATTAATTCCATTTCTCCTATCACTACATTCATTCCATTCCAACGCGTTTTTCTTGTTATTTTCTTTTTCTCCTACTTCTTCTTCTCTTACTTCTTCATCTTCTTCATCTTCTTCTTCTTCTTCTTCTTCTTCTTCTTCTTCTTCTTCTTCTTCTTCTTCTTCTTCTTCTTCTTCTTCTTCTTCTTCTTCTTCTCCTACTTCTTCTTCTTCTTCTTCTTTTCTTCTTCTTCTTCTTCTTCTTCTTCTTCTTCTTCTTCTTCTTCTTCTTCTTCTTCTTCTTCTTCTTCTTCTTCTTCTTCTTCTTCTCCTACCTCTTCATTTTATTCTTCTCTTCTTTCCAATTCTTTTCCTTTTTTCTACTTTCTTGTTCTTCCACTCTATTCCCCTACCAATTCTATGTTCCATTCGAATTTGTGTTTAGCTTATCTAGTCCTTTCATTCCATATCACTACATTCATTCCATTCCAACATGTTCCTCGATTATTCGGTTCCTCTCATTGATTCCACGTTCCTATTCTCCAGGTTGTTCGGCCGCAAGTGCCTGGGCTGCGGCGACCAGGTTCCCGCCGAGGAGCTGGTGATGCGCGTCGGTCCCGGCTACAGTAACCACCACCAGCCGTCAGCGGGTCCCGACTACGGCCGGCACGAGGCCGTCTTCCACGTGCGTTGTTTCGTATGCGTCGTCTGCGGCGGCCGACTGCAGAAAGGCGATCAGTTTGTGGTGAAGCAGGGCCAGCTTTTTTGTCGCGCCGACTACGAGAAGGAGGTCGAAATGCTGCAGGCGTTCGCTCAAGGTAGGTACGCAGGATACTCAATTCATGCAAGCCACCGTTTTCTATGAGAGTTTTTATACTGGAAAAGTGCCCATATTTGCACAATCTAAGCAAAATAGCCTATTCGTGGACTAATGTAGATACTTACTTACTTTACTTTTTCGTGTTCAAGCAATAAGGCATTAAAGTTGTCCTTTCCAGTATTGTGCCACCGAAATGCCTGAAGCATTTCCCTGCCACAGATCATCGATGGTGCATTTTGTTGGGCAGAGGGCACACTCCAAAAGATGTTCAGTGTTCTGAATCTCACCACACTCGCATTTCAGGTTAATGTGGATAATTCTCCATTACGTTGGTGTGTGACCGTTATCGCTGGTCTGATAGTAAAAATGTTTTCGGATCTATTCCGGTTGACAGCAATAGATTTAGACCACAGACGAACACTCTCGCCTTTCGGAGTAGACGGCAACCTCTCGAGTCACAGCAAAACGTTTGCGTTTTTGTCACACTCAACGTCTTCACTGCAGTTACCTGAATTGTATTTCTTGTGGTTTGAATAAAGTAAATTGAATTGGATGGGAGTGCCTATTCTTGCACTCAGCACTGACTATTTTTGCACTAACACTAAGGCTAGTCGTACACCGGTTAGTCAAGACAAGACAAGACGACATTAGTCACGTTTAGTCACAGTAATTCACATAGCTACTTATGTGAATTACATAGATGCAATGACTAATCGGTGTGTGTTGCTTCATAAGCAACTATGTGAAGTACTGTGACTAAACGTGACTAATCTCGTCTTGTCTTGTCTTGAATAACCGGTGTACGCCTAGCCTAAGCAAGCATAATAGCTTATTCCTCCACCTGTGCGGTGAAGTGAATTTCAGTGCCTTTAATCTCTATCTTCAAACTATCTGATCTTGGAGTCTCTAATCTTGAAACACCTGCAATCACCTGCAATCTTCAAGATTCAACAGAAAGTAATGATAAATTATTGTTCAAATAAAGTTTTTATGATTATGCAATTTTTGGGCTTTGAAAAAGTTCTACTGGAATTTCATTGTACACTATATCATATTTGTTTCAATTAGGTTCTGCTGCAATGCTATATTTAAAGACATATACATTTATCAGTTTATATTGTTTTTGTCTGCTAAAATGAAACTGCTATATCAATTTTTCATTTTTCATGATTATATTGTATTTAATTTGTAATTGTCTCAAATTCTTTTTATATTTTGAGTACTGTAATTGATGGTTATGTTCCATTGTGAAATTTGCTACTTATTGTGTTAGTGTTCTTTTAATTGTATGTGTGTGGCGATGTGGTTGTTGCTGGCAGGGGAGATGCAGTGCGGAGGTGGAGATGAGAGCGTGGGGGGCTGTCGTGGCGGGGGGGACGGGCGGAGGGGTCCGAAGCGACCGCGGACCATTCTGACGACGCAGCAGCGGCGAGCCTTCAAGGCCTCCTTCGAGCTCAGTCCCAAGCCGTGTCGCAAGGTGCGCGAGGGCCTTGCTAAGGACACCGGGCTCAGTGTTAGGATTGTCCAGGTAACTTGTTAAATTATATCATATTTACTGAACAGAAATGAATATCTTGAAATAATTCTCTTGAAATACGTGTTCTTGTACATTTAGGGCCGGTTCATGAGCTCGGGATTTAGCCAAGTCCTAGACTAAAACAGGTGGATACCGTAGCATCGACAAACGTTTGTCTCGACAGGTTAGTGGGTTAGCAGCATAGAGAGCCCTTAGTACATAGTGTCGAGGCTAACGTTTGTCGATGCTACGGTGGCCACCCGTTTTAGTCTAGGACTTAGCTAAATCCCGAGCTCATGAACCGGCCCTAAATTTTATCAACATAAATTATTGTATCACATTTGCACCGCATCATGTACGTATCAAATTTGAAGCAATATAATTGGATGTAATTTGATCGTGGACAAGGAGCTTAATCATTAATGAACATAATTATGATGGTTTTAAACAGTAGGATTGAATTGTGATGATATTTCCCATGTATTTTTCGTTTCCAGAAATCATATATAGTAGAATCTTTTCAGTTTGGCGGATGGCGAATAATTGTTGAGAGACTCCATTATGTTTGTTTCCCCATTTACATTTGTAAACAGCTGATTCTTCCGCCAAATAAAATTCTACTATATTATGAGAAAAAATATATATAATTTCTCAATAAGGGAAAATCTTATCAAGCTCTCTATGTAGGAGAACTTTCTAGGCTCTATTCTAGGTTTATACATTGTTGGATAGAGAAAGTTGAGCAAACAACCAAAAAATCTGAAAAGTTGAAAAAGTAGATATGAATATCATACCTAGAAAAATATTATTGTATGTAGATGTACAAGATCTACTAGAAATAAATAAGTAAATCACATAAAAAGCTTTTGTAGAAAAACCCTCACAAAAACCTACAAGGCTTACATTGCAATAAAACATTCAACATTCATTTAACATGAAAACCTACAACTGGTTGTAAGCTGGACATAAATTTATGCTAAGGCTTTTTATGTCTATGCATTCAGCCATACCCCAAGTGGAAAGAATTGTTTTTATCTCCCATTTTTCTCTATACATAGAGTGCAAAGCACATTACTATTGTGCGCCTCTCAATTTGTTAATCCAGCATAACAAAGTTAGTATGTCATTGGGTGACGGCTGTAGCAGTGCACCTTGCGAACAGTGAACAAAATAGTCACTTGAACAGCGAATAATAAAAAAGGATCGGATGATTCGCTAATAAATGAAACGAGGAGGATTGGAACAATATGCGTGGTTTGAATAGTGTGTCAAATCAGCCACACACGTATTGTGGGGCAGGGGCGGTTAAACAAAGGCAGTCACTATTTTAAAGGGTGGAGCAGGGAGGAGAAAGAGATCATAGAGAATGGAGTGGATGGTAATCATACAGAGACAAAAAGAGATGAACGATAGGAGACAGAGGTGGAAAAGAGGAAGAAAAAGAAGAAGGGAAGAAGAGGAAGGAGGAAAGAAAAGGGGAGGAAGAAGGGAAACAGGGAGAAAGAGGAAGAGGTGATAGGAGTGAAAGAAAAAAACAGGATGGAGGGGAAAGAAGAAACAGGAAGGAGGAGAAGGAAGAATCAGGAAGGAGGAGAAGGAAGAAACAGGGAGGACGAGAAGGAAGAAACAGGAAGGAGGAAAAGGAAGAAACAGGAAGGAGGAGAAGGAAGAAACAGGAAGGAGGAGAAGGAAGAAAAGGAAGTTGGAGGAGGAAGGAAAAGATGAGATGGATGAACGAGATAGAGAAGAAGGAGATGGAAAAGTGGCGAGAAATGGAAAGGAGAGAATAGAAAGTGAAAGAAGATTGAAAGGAAGAAAGATGGGGAGAAGACGACAGAAAGACCAACTTGATAAAGAAATGACGAAGGAGGAGTGAAGAGAAATTAGTTTGAAAATGAGGAAGGTGAAGATGAAGAAGGAGAAATGAAAAAGGAGAAGAGGGAATGAGAGAGAAGTTAGTGATCAAAAAGAAAAAAAGATGTAACAGAAGAAGATGAGAGGAATAAGATTAGGCAATGGAAAAGTAGCCGAAAAAGAGATAGAGGAAGAAAAGCAGAAGAAATGAGAAAGAGGAAAAGAAAAAAGAGTTTAAGGTGATAGAAAAATGATTATGGGGATGACGACGAAGAGGATAATGGAGGAGAATAGCATGAAGTGAAAGAGGAATGAATGCGTGCAAGGGGAAAAAGTTAAAAGGAGAAACAAATGGAGTAAAATAATGACCTAGAGAAAGAAGAATGATATGAAAAGGAAATTAATGATAAGACAGGAGAAGAAATTATTTCAGGAAAAAATAAAGAAGGATACGAAATTTACCAAAAGGAAGATGAGTGAGAGGACGATGAGAAAAATGAATAAAGAGATGGAATTATGTTTTGAATAAGAGGGGAATAGAAGTAGAAAAAGAAGAAGAAGAAGAAGAAGAAAGAAGAAGAAGAAATAAGAAGAAGAAGGATGAAAGAAGATGGAGAGGCAGTAAAAAAGAAGAAGAGGAGTAGAAGGGCACTCCAGGGTCACCCGCGTACAAAACTGCAAGTGCTTTTGCACGCCCTTTTAGCGGCGAATAATTTCTGGGACTCCCTTTTTCATAAACGACAAAGGGCCCCCCACTAAAAGGGCGGGCAGGTGCTGTCCTATGCTCTTCTTCTTTTATTCAAATCCAACTCTCTCTACCTTCCTTCCTCTCGCTCTTTTTCTCGCTCTCTCTCTCACTCTTGTGTTTCTCCCTTGCAGTGTTTGTGGGGGTCATTCAGTTAGGCCTCGTTTACATAACACAGAGCCCTGTGGAACACCCCTGCCCATTAAATTAGTATGCCATTACACGGCTGAAATGCATGATACGGCCAGCTCAACACGTGTGCACGAGACAAGATTCGTCACAGAAGCAGCAGAGGAGACAACCTGCCTAGTCAGCTCTTATGGAAGCTGCAGAGAGCTGAGAGGTGATCGATCCGAAGATATACAGTACAACATTGGTTCGGAACACACAACAGAGTGGTCAATCATTTTCTTCATGACAAGACTTTCCCAATGACAAAAGCTTCTTGAAATTATTTAGATTTCACATAGAAGGTGGTAGAAGATTTGAGAGTGAAGATTTATAAGAAGATTTCAAAGGTGACTGAAGATTTCAAGTCCATGTCTCTTCAACTTGGCTTCTCGTATCATTCAAATCACTGACTACAATCATCTTTCAAATCATCCAATTTCTGATAGAATGATTTCTTATTGCACACTTTAAAACAATTCAGAACCCTTTCTTTATTATCATTTTATATTAATTTTTCATGATATATGAGTTTTATTTTCTTCATACTCCATATCCTACTATGTCATACAAGAATAAAGAAAAGCTCCGTACTTTCAATGCTACTTGAAGCTTGAATGACGTTTCAGAAGCATTTTGAAGCTCGAAAATTCAAATTATGTGCATGCATGATTGTAGCTTATCTGACTCAAATATTCTTCTTGAAATAAACTCCAAATTCTCAAAAAGTAGCCTACATTTTCAAGTAGTAGCCTATATTTTCGGAACTTTTTTTAAAAGTATCTATACTTATATAAAACTAAATCACAGTTAGATATATCTTATTTCAGTTATTTGAAGTTTCTAATTCCTCTTGGATGATTTTTCATGCGCGTTAATTAGGGTATTTAAATTAGTATTCGTTGATCAAAGCAATATAAAATTTGAAAAATTATTCACAAGTTAGCGATATAACCACTACAAGTTATTTCAAATCAATCGATTTTTGATCCCCAATAATATTAAATATTCGTCTTTATTTATAAGACCATTTATTTTAAGATCACTACACCATCTCTTAAACTATCTATCTGAGCTGTATTAGTGAACATACAGCAACAGGATATTCGAAGACGGAAAAATCAGACACACTCTCATTACTTTCCCTAGGGTTTTTTCTTTCTCCCTGATGATTCCAAATCCCACTCACGCACGCGTTCAGACGATCACGCACTTTCTCCCATTCACAACCACCTTTCCCCTGAAAAGAAAGGTTGGTAGCCAGAATACAAATTCGAATGGAACGTTCTCGGTCGCTGGTACCTTGAAACCCTTTTTTGCTGGCTCAGCACAAACGACTTGGAAATTTATTCTCGGAGGAACAACAGACCAACGAAAGCCCGGTAGTTACTCTTTTAATTCCGACTTTTGTTGGAAGCTAATGCACACACTTAATAACCGCCCAGCTGGACTCTGAGGTTAGGCTCTCTTATTTGTCGGTTAATGGCCGGGCTTAACCTAAAACACCATCCCTTTTTCTTCACTTGTTTTTACGCCTGCTAATTTTCACCTTTCTGTAATTTTTTTTCTCATTCACCCTCTCTCACCCTCTCTCTTCCCACTCTCTTTCTCTATTGCCCTCTCTTTCTCTCTCTACCACTTTCTTTCCCTAAGTATCCCTCTTTTTGCCTCTCTATCCCTATCTTTCTTCCATTCTCTGTTACGGTATCAGTTATTCTCTCTTACCGTTTTTACTCCCTCATTTATTTGTAATTAACATTCTGTTTCTCATTTTCCGCATAATGCCTCCAGATACAGTACTCAGTACTGTACTCTGATCATAGTATTTTCCAGAAAACTCTAGAACAAGCTTTTTTTAGAGGAGACCAGTTCTTCGTAGACCATACAGAAAACATTTTGTTGATTTGATTTATTTTTTGTATTCGTTTCATGTTTCTTGAATTAGCAATATCTGTCACAGGAAAATCGAAGATTTAATCAAATATTCAATTCACTGTAACATTAATATTTATTTCGAACTCACATAAAATTTTTCATGAATCTTTCTTCCTATTTTTTAAAAGATAATTCTCCTCGTGATAGTAATTCTGGTTCAAACTTTATTGATAATAAATCCAGAATTAAAGCTAATCCATCGTGTTTATTGACAATGATACAATAATTTTAGATATTCAAAGATGATGTTAATACCTAAGTTCTCTGATTGCAGGTGTGGTTCCAGAACCAAAGGGCAAAAATGAAAAAGATTCAGAAAAAGCAGCGATTAGATCCAAAGAATAGCGGAAAGGACTCGGACGGTGGAGATGACATAAAGAACGATAAACCAAAGATGAAGGAGGAGGAAGCAAGTAAGTTGTGGAAATAAAATAAAAAATCTTTCATAACTTCTAGTTTGATTTTGGAATTCTGCTCATTCGAATGGCAGTACCGTGGTATTAAAATGCTGAGATTAGATTGCTTGTCATTTGGCGCTATCTTGTAGAGAAAACTGGAACCAACTCAATACGCCTTCAAATTTAGGGAACGCCCACTGGCCAATCAGCGCAGTTTTGGTATGACGTGTTGAACTGCTCGCATCTGATTGGATGAAATTGGATAATGGCGGCTTCTCAGCCCATTAGCCAATCAAAATGCTCCTTGGATTTGAAGGCGTTTATAACTAACGTTAGAATCGTCATTTTTCAATTGGTTAGTTATTTTGTTGAGATTATTGCACTGTTTCAGGTGGCAACTTACTCAATCTTGATTATTATCTTTTCCTTTTCCATTGTTTGTTTTGCTTTCTGTTGTTTTGTAACGAAAACTACTAGTCTTGATGAAAATTAGGCTTATTCAATGATTGATTCTCATAAGATTGATTTATTTTTCAATAAAGTCACTCACTCAAGTGTTGGTTTCAAAATAGTATCTTTGAAACTCAAATAGTATCTTTGCTGTTAACAATTAATAATAATAATAGGTTCTCAAATCAGGATTGGGGAGTACTTAATATAATAATGGTTTACACATGATAACGCTTAAAAGAAGTAACAATCATTCAAAACTTATTGAAATCTATTCCGAATTCTACATTAATGCACTGTCTTTAAGAAATGAAATATGGCTGTTTTCATTTTCGCTCTGATTTGATTCTCGCAATCAGAGATTTAGAAATGTTCCTTTCGAAAAGTATTACTTTTGTTTTCAAACAAAAATTAACACCCTAATAAACTAAATACTAATAACCTCATAACTAAATACCCTTCGTATCCAATGCCCTTAGTATTGGACAAGAGTATAATTAATAGAAGATTATCTGGTTAATTTATGGTATTACTGACAAAATATATAGAATATAGAGAACCTAATATAGAATATAGAGTATAGATTAATACCCTAATCAACTGAATGTTGTACTAATAACCTCATAACTAAATACCCTTCGTATCCAATGCCCTTAGTATTGGACAAGAGTATAATTAATAGAAGATTATCTGGTTAGTTTATGATATTACTTACAAAATATCATATACAATATCGAAAACTCTGATATTTTTATTTCCATTAGCTATATGTAAGATCTCACTCCAAATTTTCTATCAATTAATAAAAAGCTCAGAAAGAAATAAGAAATACCTTCCTTAATTGAAAAGAGTTAAGAGCAATTAATTGAAAGAACTTGAGAGCAGTCAATTGAAAACTTAGCATCAATTCGAATGATATTGTCCCAGGCCAATCGAACAGGGATCATTCAAAACGCAGTCAGACATGTTAATGGGAGGTCTATCGTCCATTTCAGTTGCAAATAATTAATGGCAGGTCGTCAGCGCTGTATTAAATACCAATATTAATGGTCACAGCGGTCCAGTGCAGTCAGTCTATGCATTATTGGCCGTGGTCAAATGCAACCCAATATTTCATTCATCATTGTCGTCTGTATTACACACTATACACAGTATTCAGGGTACTTTGTGATAGTCGCTCCATTATTGTGGCTTTGGCGCGGTTCACCCGAATAATTTGAAACGGTTAACCGATACTGATTAAGGGGGACAATGGGTTCTAGCAAATGATGAATTGGGAGAAGGTAAAAACCGAGTAAAGATTGGAATAAAACAGAAAGCATTTTTATTGGAATTTTATAAAATGAAATGATTCAATACAATGAATCAAAATCAACACAATAATACTCTTACTATGATTTCAATACTGTATTTCACAAAATACGAAAAATACTTATTACAACTGTCTTATTACTTATCAAAGTCTTATGCATTATTTTACGCTTACTAGAATGGAGTACAATTAATACTTTGATATGTAATACTCTCCTATTGAAAGAGAATTATAAATAGCATTCATTTATCTCATATCACCAGTACCGTACTAACATAAATTTCATTAGCATCGGCATTCCACATAAATTTCTATCTGCGCACAGGATTTTCCTTGCGGGTATTCTGTTTGTCTAAAATTGTATATTGAATATGGTATAATGTATTCCAATAATTTTAGAATTCGAAGAGTCAAATTAGAATGAATAAGTTGAGGCAAAAAATATCTATCTGGAGCAATACATTTCACATTCAACATGTTCTTCATAACATGGCTGTGAAGCGGTCTTCCCAAGTAACTCTCTCTCAGTAAAAGCTATGAGAATAATGTATTACAATCAGCTTTAACCCGCTCAGAATTGATGTAGACCTAGTGTTGGATTATACAAAATGATAGAATACAGAACAGTTTAATGAAGTTGGTCTAGAGTTCAATTAAGTCGAAGAAAGTTTCTGTATTCGACAAGAGAAAACGAATTGAAATCTCTTACAAACCAAACATGAAAATTAGGTAATTCCTAAAGACACTATTCGTTCAAACACGGACAATAACAATGAAGATGCTCACACAACCTCACATCTTCAACGCTTGCACGCACATGCACGAATCTTGTGCGTGTGTCTGCCCAGAGACGTTAGAGGGCACTCTCTCAGGAATGCGAAACGCTCTGCTCCTCTCTTCCCCTCCTCCTCATCCTCCTACTCCCCCTCCTCCTCTTCCTCCTCCTCTCCTCCTCTTCCTCCTCCTCTTCCTCCTCCTCTTCCTCCTCCTCTTCCTAGTCTCTTCCTTCTCCCTTTCCTCCATAACATATCCCTCACTCCTTCTCCTCTTCCTTCTCCTCCTCTTCCTGCTCTTCCTTCTCTTCCTTCTCCTCCTCCTACTCCTCATTTTCCTTGAAGGGGAAAAGCGACGCCATATGGTTACCATGGAAACAACGTTCTTCTATCAGCCCCCCTCCAACACACAAACACACACACAGCAAACAGACAGGCTTTTCCAACCCCAGGCCTTCCAACCCATTGCTAAGGGTAGCTCAGCTTGAAGAAAATGGCTGGTTTTAGTTGCAGACGCCTGCAAGGCAATAGAAATGCTGCTACTGCTGCTGCTTCTGATACTGCTGCCGACTCGACTTTCCAAGTTGTCGCCACGTATTAAGGGAGACTCGAGGGAGACTTAAAGAGGGTTGAGGAGAGGCAAAACGTTGGAGCAAAGAAGAGGGGAAAGGGGAAAATACCCCTATCTACACCGCAAACCTAATACGAAAAGTTTTCCCTTATTGAAATAAATTCGAAAGAGTCGTCTTCTGCCTCGTTCCTACGTTTTCACCACGTTCTTGTGTTGTGCGGTTTGGGAGGTGATATATCTTCCACTCCTCCTCCCCATCCTCACCACACCCCCTCCTCCTCTTCCTCCTACTCCCCTCTTCCTCCTCCTACTTTCTACTCCTCTTCCTTCTCCTTTCCTCCTCCTTTCACTGCTTCTCCTCCCTTTCTCCTCTCCTTCTCTTCCTCTTCCTTCTCTTCCTTCTCCTCTCCACCTCCTTCTCTCCTCCTCCACCTTCTCTCCCTTCTCCTACTCCTCATTTTCCTTGAAGGGGAAAAGCGACGCCATATGGTTACCATGGAAACAACGTTCTTCTATCAGCCCCCCTCCAACACACAAACACACACACAGCAAACAGACAGGCTTTTCCAACCCCAGGCCTTCCAACCCATTGCTAAGGGTAGCTCAGCTTGAAGAAAATGGCTGGTTTTAGTTGCAGACGCCTGCAAGGCAATAGAAATGCTGCTACTGCTGCTGCTTCTGATACTGCTGCCGACTCGACTTTCCAAGTTGTCGCCACGTATTAAGGGAGACTCGAGGGAGACTTAAGGGTTGAGAGGGCAAAACGATAGACAGAAAGAGAGGAAAGGAAAAACCACCTATCACACCACCAAACCCTAATACAGTTTTCCCTTATTGAAATAAATTCGAAAGAGTCGTCTTCTGCCTCGTTCCTACGTTTTCACCACGTTCTTGTTGTGCGGTTTGGGGTATTATGAGCATGCATGGTTTATCAAGAGTACATGGTTAATTAGGAATAAATTGTGGATTATCATTTACACGGTTGTAAGGAGTTATCATGAGTTCTAAGAAATATTGAGTAGTGATTGATGCTTTATTTTGAACATGGATAGTTTTCAGGTTCAATGGCAAACAATCGAATCTCATAACATAGTTAACGGGTTGGAAATGAATTTCGTGGATCGTAATATATTATTAGGAATTATCTAGTAGGAAGGAAAAGAGACACTCATTAAATTTGTGAATTCAAGAGTAGGAAAAATAATAGATTATAATTTGAACTAAGATCTAAAACAAACTCTTTTCCACAGTCCAGATAAAAAATTACTCTGTCAGTTCCTTCAACACTCATAGGAAATGTTAACTGTTGACAAAATTTGTTTTTAAAAAGCGCAATCTCTTAGGCTAGGCGTACACCGGTTAGTCAAGACAAGACAAGACGAGATTAGTCACGTTTAGTCACAGTACTTTACATAGTTCCTTATGAAGCAACACACCAATATTAGTCATTGCATCGATGTGTGTGCTGCTTCGCAAGCAACTATATAATTAATGACTAAACGTGACTATCTCATCTTATCTGTCTTAACTATCAAATATACCTAACCGCCCCTACACTCTAAAGCTCACTTATTGGTCGACGTACAACGTAATATCGGCTCTTTTAGAGTCATAACATTCTAACTTCTGACACAATTTCTGGTGAGATGTTGTAATATCTAAACATAATGTAGTGATATTTGACTATACATTAGTGTTTTCATTAATAACATCTAATTTAACATACAAACTGAAAGTATATTGATGTATAGGGTGATTACTGGGAAACGCATGTATTGGGTAGTACATGGAAAGTAGAGGGAGGTGGCAGCTGGGAAAGTCTTATGCTGCGGAAAATAGTTGGAAATTAAACTTACACTCAAGATGGGGGATCTCAAACATCGCGTCTATGTTATGAGACGGTTCTACGTCAAAAATGAGTCCGTGCCACAGACCCAGAAAGACTCTCGCCGGCACTTTGAAGTTCCGCTGTGAGGGCCGATTCCGGAACCTAACACTATTTTGAAGTGGATGCGTGATGTAAACACAACGTGATCATAAATGAAAAATAAATTCAAGCCATTCCACAAGCAATGTAATGAGATGCAATGCGTTACTTCAGGGAACATCTGGAAACATGCGTTTAATTAAAAGGACGCCATCGCCACATGAAGTTATTTTTACAATTGTAATTTGGGGTATAATAACCAAAAATTCCGGTGTTTGTGAAAAGTTTTGTTCCATTAGAAAATCTGTGGCCTTTAATATAAAACATGCGGTTCCCATGTTAGCTTACCGTATAAATACCAGTAATTCGAATATTAGTATTCAAAATATGTTATGAATATTATGGTCATCTTCAATTATTGGAACATTGTCTGATTCTACTTGATATTACCCTTGATACTCATGACCTCGTTTAAAATAGTCATAGACAATGAATCACAATAATAAATCGATGAGACTCGATTCTCAGATTATTAAAGTTAGTACCCCACCCATTCCTACTATTGTCTCTGCTAAATCGCTATCTATTTCATTGGGGAGAAGTCAGAATCTATAATTCCATCCAAATCTAGTAGGCCAGGCCACATCTTGCTCGTGCCTATATTAATACACATCAATCCAAATCCAACAATGACAATGACATGAAAAGTCGAAGGGACTTTTTAATATAGTCGTGTAGCGGCTGCGGCTGGCGAGGGGTTGCTTAGGTGGGGGGAGGGTTCTGGAGGGTTGAGGAGGGGTAGGGGTCTAAATCCCTCACTCTAGCCCAGCTATCCCGTTGCTAATCCCGACTCGGAAGCTACGAACTCCCGTCGAGCGATGTTTGACATCGGCTGTCGACTTTGTGTGTTTGAAAAGCCCGCCAAAAGGCACTGGACAGTTCTCTTGTATACTGTGAGGATTAGGTGGGGAGGGTGAGGGAGAAGGCAACAATGAGGTGGAGACACGAAGGCGGTATTAGGAAAAGGTATGAAAATAGAGGAGAAAGTCGAGTTAAAACAAAGTAAAACTGAAAAGTGTTATGTTCGATATGCCTGTGTGAAGGATATTCAATCCAAGAGGAAAAGAGAGTAAAAATAGAGGGAGAAAGTCGAGTTGAAAAATAAAGTAAAGGTTTAAAAAGTGTTATGTGATATTGCTGTAGAAGGAACTATTCAATCAATCAATCAATTATCTAATAAATATTCAAAAGAGAGTATGACTAATAGAATTTGAAAATATAATGACGATCTTCAGTTGAATATTTGCACGAAATATGCATTTAGTATGTTGTTGTCAAATGAAGTGAAAGTTTAATGATTGAATAGTAAGAGAAAATGGAATTGGAAAGTGTTGAAGAGAGTTGAATTGAGTTTTTATCTCAATAAATACAAGAAAATTTATACATGTCAAAAAAGTAACAACATAATAACCATACAGTATTGTACAAAATAATATAAATCAAAACAAAATTGAACTTATTGAGAAGATACATTCGTAGAGAGCATACATAGAGTAGAACAGAAGAGAAAGAAACAGAATTGGGAAAAGTGATAAGGATATGATTGCCACCCCTAAAAGAGGGTGGGTGCGATGATGCCAAATGTTTACAGAAGTTGACAACTGGTGAGATCCGCTTAATCTTGGCCGGGGCGCATGCTGTGAGAGGACAACCCGCTGTTAGCGGCTGTATCAACAGTTGAGTCGTACAAAACTATCTTTGCTCTAGTTGATTATAGTTTGTTGAATGTGACTATTTCGTTACGACTCATTAAAAAGAGGAAAATTAGAACTGAAAGAAAATGAGTTTCTTTTAGTTACATAGTTTGTAAATCACAATATGATGTTGTTAGCATAAAAAGAACAAGGAAATTTGTCAATCAACAAGGGTAAATAATTTCAGTGAAAGTTAAGACTAAATGGTGTTCCTAAATAAAGAACGAATTTTTTAAACATGAAAATTGAATACACAAAAATTCAAGCTGTAATTCATAATTCTTTGAATTTCTTAAATATTATGAACATCAGAGAGAAAAATTTAATTGAATTTTGAAGAATAATTTCATATCTCATAAATAAGTCAAATCTAGATGTAACATTCTAGAATTAAAATAACAAAGTTACTGAACAGTCTAAAGTTTTATAAAACTGATACATTATATACGACAGGTTTACGAACACATTACTGATGCAATTACTAAGATTTTTAGAATACAACCCGCCTCATGAACTAATTTTCGTTTTACAGTTGACTAATTAATCCTAACAATTGTATTTTGCTAACTTGACACTAAGGTACAATAGGCTCCCACCTACTCTTTTACTTTACTTTAGAACAGTTTGTTGAATGTAACTATCTCGTTATCTTTCACACTTTTTATAGATGTTCTAAATGTCCATGTGATTAGGTCCATGCAGCGGTGGCGCCGGTGGATTCGTGAATGACAGCTGCAGCGACACAGAGGGAGCGCACGGCCTGGATGGACCTGGCGAGGCCCACTTCAAGGGCCACCACGACGACCCCTTCTACAAGGACATGATCGACGCTGACGGCGTCGGGCCGCCGCGACAGTTCTTACACTCTGGTCAGTGACAGCAAATTCCATGTCTTTGAATTTGATTTTTTATAATTCACGTTCATATTATTTGCTATGAGGTTCATCCTGTGCATCACAGTTTTTAGAAAAATTAAAAATTAGTTAATGATCATGATTATAAAAATGTTAGTTGGTTAGAATTTATATAAATCAAATTTCAATAATAGTTCATAATTACTTGATTTGAAAACATAATTGATAAAATATTACTGTCAGTTGTTCACAAATATTATGTAAAATTGAATTTTGATATAAAATAATTCACAATCAACAAAACATCTGTTATTTCCAATTATTCATATAATGTATTTTGTTTACAAATAATGAGCAGACATGGGTTGAAAGCTGAACCAGAAATATATTGTTTCATAATGATTCTGAATAGTAGTAAAATAATGAAATGCAGAAATTTCAAAGATAATTGTTCGTCACTTTCAGGGTTTTAGCTCAGCCTCTGTTTAGTTTCAAGGAAAGAATGATTTCAGTGAATTGCAATAAAAGTTAGTTCTAGCATTGTATGATTAGCAACCCAGACCCCGTGTAGCTCAGGTGCTGAGGCTTTACGGGGAGTTGGCGTTCTTAAAAAGCACTGGTTGTTTTGTATGCTAATCATAAAATTGTCTTGTAAATAGCAAACATGGGTGACGGCTCCACTCTGCGCAATATCTGGCCTGTATATTACGGCTGATATGAGCCATAACATATTGTTCCAAAAAATTTTTCATTATTCACGTTCATATTATTCCTGTAGATTTTCATCCTTGAAGCTTGGTTGGTGGGTACTAATCAGTGAATGCCTGGCAATGTTGCCATATTGTGTTAATAATTTCATACATACGTTATTTAACCGGTATATCAATAGATAGATGATTCAATAGAAAAGATACGTTGTTCGTACTAAAGAATAAATATCATCATCTTATCTTTCGTCTGATATTCTAGATAGCCTACAAGCAGAAAGAGATGATGGAAATTTCACATATCTGTTCTTTCATCTGATAGTGCCTTGAATAGGCTCAAGCAATAAGACAAGACAAGACGACTGATTAGTCACGTTTGGTCACAGTGCTTCACATAGTTTGCTTATGAAGCAACACACACCGATCAGTCATTTGCATCGGTGTGCTGCTTAAGCATGTGAAGCTGTAATAATTACTGTGAGCCGCTTTGTGTTTCATGTGTCTTGACAACCGGTGCTAGTGCAACGCAGCAGACGTGTGATTTGCTAGCTCAGAATTTTGTTGTGGACTGCCTCTGTGCTCAGGGGTTTTCAAGCATTGAAAGCACTATAGTTGATTATTATGAATCATAACAAATGTTAGTTGGTTGAGAATTTATATTATAATAAATTAGCTCGTGACAAAAACTTGAATAGTTGACAATATTGAGCTCTTGGATCATATTAAGAAAATGTATGCTAATATAAAATAAGTTTTAAATTGATGTTTTTGGATTATGGTATTCGTTATAATCAAGAAATTGGATTAGGAATTTGAATGCTTCCCGTGAATGCTTAGGAACGTGAATGAATATTCTGTGATCTTGATAACTTTTTATTCGGATAACTTTGAAGACAACCATAATTTTCAAAGACAATTAGAATACTTAAATACTAATAGTTTCCTATCTCTTTGCTATGACGATGATAAAGAAGACACAGAAGATGAAATTTGGAGGAAGAATAAATGGTGAGAAGAAAATAGGAGCAGAAAAAGACTGAAGGGAAGTGTTAGAAAAGGTAAAAAAGACAAAAAGAGGGTGGAGATCTGTAACAAAGCAGAGAGAGAGGGAAGAACGAATAAGGAAAAGTAACAAAATAGAGGAAGATAGAAAAGAAGGAGAGGAGAAATAAGATGAAGTGAAAAAAAGAAAAATAAGAAAAGAAAAAATGAGAAGAAGGAAAAGGTGAAGAGGAATAAGAAAAATAGAAGAAATATATGGAAAGGAAGGAAATATAGACAAGGGGAAAAAGTAGAGAAAAATCGGGATTAGAAGGTTTAGGATGGAGAAAGCAGAAAAGGATTATAGAGAAGGAGAGAAAGTAGTGAAAAATCAGGATGAGAAGCTTGAGGATAAAGGAGGCTCGAAAGGACATAAAAGAGGCGGTTTTAGAAGCTCGGTTGGCCTCCTGATGTCGTAGAGAAGGTTTGGTGGATATTATTTTGAGTAGAGAAAGGGACGGGTGGTGATTTCAATGAGTTGGGGGTGTAGTAGGGGAGTTATGGTGGAGGGTGGGGGGTTTATTGGGGGGTGACTCTCTGAATTGCTTGTGCGCCAATCAAAAGTCAGGGCACTGAGCGAATTTTTCCCCTCGTCAGTCGGCTGGTTGCTGGGAAAATCCAGGAATGGAGAAGAAACAGAAGAAGAAGAAAATCAAGAAGAGACAGAAAATGATGGGGAGAAATAAGAAGAGCAGGATGCGAAGGAAATTCTGGTCTCAAAAATAGCTGATCGAGTTGTCTTGTTCGGCATCATCGCTGCCAAAGATGCTGAAACAAATTATATTACTTTACATTATCTAATATTATTCTTACTTCATTGTTTTGTCTGTAGTGCGACAAAAGTCTTTAAATATTTCAGAAAATATTCGCTGACAATATTTTCAACGTAGCTGGAACTGAGCTGTAGGAATAATATTTCTGTTCAGTGATTGTGTTTATCATATAAGAAAATTCTTAGCAGTTTTGCTAGGAATATAGAATTGAACATTTCAGTTACATTACATAGAACGAGAGTTCTATATTAACAGAACAAGGATAGCTCAATTCACTGATTCTACACTATTAATAGATTAGCCTACTAGAAAGCCACTAGTACAAGTGCTAGATATCTATGTAATAATTTTATTGCTAGATGTTTCGTTTTGATTATAATATGAGATATATAAATTTGTAAAATTATTTCTTGATATGATCAACGAATAATTCTTATTAGAGAATAGGTGAAGCTTTAAGAAACTTTTGTTATCATTGTTGATCTCGACTATGAATCAAATAGATTTCATTATCTAAAGAGACCAATGAAATCATTGTACAAAAATTGAACACATATTTTCTTTGATAGTGTCATAAATTAAGAAATTACTTGAAAATTATGAATTACAGCTGAATTTTGAGATTGGTATTCAATTTTCATGTTTAAAAAAAGATTTCTGATTATTTAGGCTGCGCGGAGATCGGTTCCAAGACAAGACAGTTGAATGTTTCAATTTAGCCAGATAATATTATGAAGCAGCACACACCGTTGCAGCGCTAATCAGTGTGTTTTAGCGTTCATAAAGCAACTCATTAATCTGAGTCTGTGCAATATTGAATAATCATGTCTGAACCTGAATACGCCTAATCTAAATATTATTTTTCAATCGTGTAATCATTACTCACTCAAAGTTCGAAATCAGTTGATCTGACTGGTTCGAAATTAGCACAATCCCATAGAATATTGATATCAATCAATCGTGATTAATCTAGTCATTGTTAATAAGAGTATATTCGATCTAGTAATAGGGCTCCTGCTCTTACAATTGAAAATTGTGGAAGATTCAACAATGAGTTCTACGCACGTGTATAAACCATTACAAAAGAAAAACATAATTTTAAAATTGTTTTTGAATTTGATAGGTGAGAATTTCATTGGCGTACAAGGTTTCTGCGGCAGTGGTGGGGAGAATATGACCGGCGCCTCACTGAATCCAATTGACCGGCTCTATTCCATGCAGAATTCCTACTTTTGCGGCGAGGAACAGCTACTGGACCAATGACATCTTCTCTGAGGGCACCTCTTGCTCCATTCCAGGTTATGATGCATGAAATTACAATAAAAATACTTCTGGCAAAATAGAAGCAGGTTTCGTGCTTCCTTTAAAATTGGATAAATTGATTTTAACATGAAACCAACATTATACCAAGCAAATAAAACCAGTAGGCTATGTACCAGAAATCAGATTAGGCAACAAAATATTGTATATTTAGGTTTTATTAACGAAAAATTATCCAAAATTTGAATAGTTTTCTGTTTAGTGTACTAGATGTCCAAATTAAATCTAAACATTTACTTTGGTTCCCCCTCTTGTCAGAGTCCTATATTGCATAAATATACAGGTTCTTTGCGATGGTTCAGAAAAAAGTTAGCTGAAATCAACATTGACAATTTTATTTACCTATCTGGCAGAAATGATCTTGAAACTTACAATATTTTTACATATATTTGGGACACTAAATTTAGTCCCTGAGGCCTAGTGGTGATAATTAAATAATTATTATTATTACCTTTTATTTATTGTCTTATATATTACCATACTGCATTTATATTGTCAATTAAATGAAAGATAAATTGAGAATCAAATTCAGAATAAGATTGATGTATCGATTTGCAATCATCTATCACATTCTCCTTAAAAACTTGAATGAGATGGCTTTATGAATCCAATAAGCTTCCTCTACTTAATCTCAACGAAAACTTAATCTTGAAATTGACTGAACATTAATTGATTAACTTAAGTAATATGATATTGACTTCTTCATTCACACTTTAAAATACTACAAATATAAATACAACAAAATACTACTAAATAATTCACTTTACCATAATATTTCAACTTTGGTTGCTCGATATTTTGATCTAGTGACCAAAATATGAGGAAATGATTGGATTTGTTGTGCAAATTGGTATGAGTTCCATACTCGAGCTAATAGTGGAAGTGAAAATAAAATATATCCTTATTATTTCTTTCAGACCATTTCTATGGAAAGGGAAGGAGGAGCCTAGAAAAGATGATAGCAACTAATTCATACAAATTTGCGAATGATACCCATCGCAATTCGATAAAGAAAGTGGATCAAACCTAGTGACCAAAAGTTTACTTTGATCAGTTATCAAGCAATGGTAAATAATTCTACCATATCTGTGTTTGAAATCAAGAACCTTTTTAAAAATGTCAATTCATCCATATTTTCCAACGAAGGACAAAAGGAATGGAACTGAAAATAATAAGAACTATGGTGAGTGTTTGATTAATGTGATGAGCTCATTCTATTGTAAAAGATGGTAAGACTTGTGATATTTGTAAATAATTTTTTTATAATTATTGTAAAGTTTTGTGAACTACAGCAAAGAACGTTGCTTTGTTGACATTCTCTCTCTTTATTCCTGCAATGAGATGGAATAATATCGAATAAGCTTAAATGATTTATTGGAAATTACTATTCTAGACTTAATTATGGCCTAAATGTGTGAATTTGAAATCAATGATTACCATTTAATGTTGTTAATTGCTCTATAATGTTTCGATAAATTTGATGTGTGATCGATTTACAACATTCCAATAACAGTTACAGTATTTCTTATTGAATTTTGTTATTTCTCTTACTATATTGTAAGTAAATCGGATGTTGTACTTACATTTTGGATATTCAGCTTTAATTATTGTATAAATGATGTTCGTTGTGATAGAATCTTAATATTATGATGTTGAATTCTTTGTTCAATTATTTAATTATGAATAGAATATTTCTACTCAATGGAATCAGTGTGTGTAATTTCCCCCAGTTTTTTATACCTAAAATATTTCATCTACAGTTTCTCCTGTATCCACGTTAACTTATGGAAGTTGAGTACATTTTACAAAATGCTGTATAATGTCAATATAGTTTTTGTAAATCAACTATCAACATTTTGATGTTTTTTTTATTGTTTACACAAGAACATGATTTTTATCAACTGATTACTTTTCGTTCTGTCTTTTTCTACTTATGCAGAAAAGACAGTAGAAAGATAGTATTTTTCTACCTAAGTAGAAAAAGACAATATATTGTGTTTTTATTTCATTATGAAACAATTCTACAACATTTCTGAAAGCAGTGTTCAATTAACTTTTTGTTTTTTTCAGCAGTTTTTCCTATTACGGTCTATTTTCTTTTGCTAGAACAACATTGAACTCATCAGCCAAGATACAGAACCAGGATGATTTTTTTTGCACTTCACTTCTTTTGTTTAGCTCGTTTTGAATTTATAGAGTTCATCGACTGAAGGTATCGTACCAAAATAATTTTACATAATTTTAGTTTTGATTTTGATTCGTTACAGAGGTTTTATAGATGAATAATTTCCATTTTATGTACTCTGCCGTTAACTTTATCCCTTATAATGAAGTTTCAACCTGAAACACGTAAGTTCATTGAATAAAACAAACATTAAGATCAAACATGAAGCAGAGAATTGTTTGAAAAATCAGTTTCAAGTAACATTGATCAATTATAAGTAATTGGAAAATTTCTGTAGAAATATGACTTGCAAAAATCAATACTATCATCCAGATTATTTCCACTTCATAGTTGCGTAAAGTTTGTGTTACAGATTTTCTTCACCGTTAAATAACAAATTTTGCGTGAAAAAGTTGCAATAACAAGAACTGATTATTATTTATTTTGCTAAATCTTATTCGAAACAAAAAGGTAAGTGCTACATGAATTATTTTCTCTTATCACATTTACAGTTTCCTTTATTATTAAAATCTCTATTATATGAAATAAATAAGTGTGTATTTTATGATTGATTTTCTCTTGCAATATCCCTCTTCACCTTTCTTATTAACTCTTCATTTTCTTCTCATTTACAATATACATTATATTATACATTGTAGATTATATTTGACGATATCATTGGATCGAGAAGAGTAGCCTACATTATTTTCAGATTTTAAATTTCATCGATTTCGCTCCATTGCCTGACGCTTCACTGATATGGATTACTGATGTCATTGAAGCAATGAGGATTGATAAAATAAAAAAGTACTTGTAGTTAACGCTTCACCTTTAATGAGATTGTCCTTCAAATTGAAGTGAAACAAAAAATATATTTCCAAATGGATAAATGAAAAATTTAATTTTCAATTCAGTCAAAAATTCATTACTTACATAATAATGTCAGATTCTTAATATTATAATTTCTCCTCCATGAATCATTAGCCTATTCAATCATGAATAAAATATTCATGATTTGACACTTTCACCCTTGTATTCACAAATATATCACAAAGTTTCCGGTGAATAAATTGGTTCCCCTAAATCCTCAAGATACCCTCAAACAAGTTTCAAGTTGAGCTCAGCATGCATCACCAGGTGAGCTGAGCTGAGTTAGCTACACGCACATACATTCTCGAAATCCTCTCAAACATGTTTCGAGTTTAGCACGGCATGTTTGTTACACTCACATACGTTCTCAAAATGCTTCAAAATTCCCCTCAAAGTTGAACGCAGCGGGGCTTTCAAGTTCGGAGGATACAAGTCATGTTGAGAGTGGTGGCAAAGCTGAGAGGATCCCCTTCTTCTGAAAGCTCGGTTACATAAAAGCCATCGTAAGTTTCTATTCTTGTCTCAGGAACTCGGGTTTCTGTTATCTGTTTCAATGGTTATTAAGTAGAGTTGTGAGCGTATAAGATACTCAATATATTCTCAAGTGTAGAAGTACTTTGGTCAATGAATATTGTTTTTAACACCTATCATACTGATTTTTTATGCCTCATTTTATGTTTACTATAAAAGAAGCATAGGATCACCTTTATTACAACACCAGAATAGAAGGATATTGATGGTTTAACGGTATCATAACTGTAGTAGATAGTGTGTTTAGATTTTAATAACAACTGATAAACTTTATTCATCAATTAACTATCACTTTCATTCGATATAATTTGAAATAATGTTTGAGAGCCATTTGATTTGATGTAATCTACACGACTTATAAAATCATTCAAATATACGGTCCTCCTTCTTGTATTGACCATCCTCTTTTCCTATATTTTCATCTCATTGTTAATTTAATTTCCAATATAGGTACATGGTATGTATATAGGTATTTCATGTTCTCATTTTCTGCTGCCTAGAACTCTTCTTCTCTTATATTCTTCTTCTTCTTCTTCTTCTTCTTCTTCTTCTTCTTCTTCTTCTTCTTCTTCTTCTTCTTCTTCTTCTTCTTCTTCTTCTTCTTCTTCTTCTCCTTTCTTCTTCTTCTTCTTCTTCTTCTTCTTCTTCTTCTTCTTCTTCTTCTTTATCTTCTCTTCTCCTTATGTTCTTTCTTTTTATTTTCTTCTTCTTCTTCTTCTTCTTCTTCTTCTTCTTCTTCTTCTTCTTCTTCTTCTTCTTCTTCTTCTCTTCTCATCCTTTTCCATCTGCTTCTGCTTTTCCCTCTCGCACATCTTCTAGCTTTCCATCCCCCAAATCCTCCTACCCAACATCTCTCAATAACAACCACAGGCAAACTTCCAAGTTCTGGTGACAAAGTATGTAAGACGGAAAAGTCAGTGAACCCCAAGATACTCTGCGAACTTGGTGCTAAGAAGGGAACACAACAAGAAAGTGGCGGAGCTCTGCTTGAGTTGTCTCGAGATGTTGAATGGGAAATCAGCAACAATTTCAGTTGGAATTAACAGTGTTGCAGCCTGCTGACGAAAGCAAAACTTCCTATTCTTGTTTCCAGGGGTTGTGATGAAGGTGTGAATTGAACTTCGATTCCGAGTACAACCTCGATGAATACGATTGACTTCTCAATGCGAAAGATGTTGAATCAGTTCAGTTAAACAATCAACAGTGGTAGTTTGTACTGTAGAAAGTTGATTTGTTAAAACCGAGCCGAACATTCAATATTATTATAATACATCTGTAATGCACATATTACAATTTACTTACAATAATGTACATGTATTTAGAATCCCACCCGACGCTCAAATGCAAATGCTCAAAAGCAAATGCATGTACAACTATCAAATCCATGATTTATTAGTGATCATGTTTGTTAATTACTCATGATCAATCGAAATTCAATTTTCAACCAATCATTAAAGATCCGAGATGGATGGATTCATTTGTTTTTGTGAAATCACTCAACCGCCTTCTCTTACAAGTACACTGCGACTCATTTGAATTGACGCTTGGCATTAGATAGATAGAAAGAGAGATATTATTTCTTTGCCACCATACTCTACGGTCATCAGCAACGTCAAGAAATGATATCTCTCTATCCATCTAACTATCTAATGCCAAGCGTCAAATTAAATGAATGTCACTGTAACTGATTTTTCAATAGTTGTTAATCGTTCAACACCTCAATCAATAAGTTGTTTATGATATTCGATAACTTATTTTGATGCTTTAAACGTGTACTAAAAATTATTTTTCACTCTAACGTATATTACCTTACCATCCGTGAATCAAACCCACCGGCAACAAAACGGTTACAAAGTCCGTATTAGCCACTAAACCACAATAATAGTCGTCATATTTGAATTACTCTCGACGAACGTGTCAGTTGATTGCAACTTAATTTGTCAAAAAGCCGTTTCACTTTGTTGAAATTTGAAGTAGCGGTACTAGAGAGTGACGTGGTGCGTGTCACGTGACCAAGGCTGCGTGTTGATGACGGTTTAATCATGTTGGCCGCGATCGGCAATCGAAAAACGCTCAACAAGCAATTTGCAATGAGCATGCTCTTTGAGTTTTGGCAAGAGGTGAAAATTGGTTGTTAATTCGGGTTTATTTCATCATTCATCATTTTCTACTGGCTGGTGAACCAGAGATCCGTGGCGAAATGGGAAATATACCCGGCGATGACCAAATAAGCATACCACGCTTCGCCACTAAAAGAGATATGTTTTGTACAATTTTTATTTGGTGGAGATAAATTTGGTACACTTAAAAATTGTGTTTGAGGATTACATTAATTTACAGTACTTGAAAAAGATACTATTGGTGGGAATATTAACTTGGTCAAGCATCAGGCTGAAAACTTAGAAATTGTGTTTTAGGTTTACATTAATTTACAGTACTTGGGTAAGATACTATTGGAGGGAATATTAACTTGGTCAAGTATCAGGCTTAAAATTACTTGAATTATGTTCACCTCTACTATTTTTAAATGACGGAATTAATAGAAAAACATCAATGTGATAATATATTATAAAATAGATAGCGATTCAAAATGTTTTCATTTTACTTAAAATTATTTATAAGTAGACCATTATTTGTGTGCAATTAGGCGAGGTGGAACGAACCCGTAAGGGTCTCCCCACCGATAAAAAGGCCATACGATAAAAAAAGTAGACCATAGAAAGAAGTTTCACCTTGTATGGTAATCCTTGACAATGAGAAAATTACCTCAGTGGAACTGGTTTATGATATCATTCTTTTAGTAGGTAAGAGTCATTTCACCTTCATTATCAATTTTCAAATTCATCAGAATCGTGATGAGAATTGAGAGCAAAAACTAGGTTTCTTACAGAAACATTCGTGGAACTAGAAATCCCTAGTGACTATTTGAACATAAAACTTTTTTCTTGAATGTTGAATTATACTAAAATCATTGTCATCCATTCCAGAATCGTTTTTGGTTCAAAAAAATAATTCCAAACGCCAACATGTTACAAACCACATTTCCGCGTCACAACTCACAAAACAAATCACAAATTATTCAAAACTGACACAGATTTAAACATGATGTGCTTTGTCAGTTGTAGCAGAGATCGTTCGAATGGAAAAAGGAGAGCGATTCAAATTAGGAGCAGAGTGCAACAAACGAAGCATGATATTGAAATTTAATGAATGCCCCCTCGTTATTCCCCCTTGCTACCCTTCCACTCGTAGCTTCCCCCCAGCTACTCAAAAACATTCCCACCCCCTTGTAAATTGTAAAACCAGCAACGGATATGTTCTTATTCTATTTATATGTCAGTTCCATTCAACCATGTATTTTCAACAGTAAGTAAAACCAGCAATGTATGTCATGTTTTCATTTTATTTATTTGTTTGTTTGTTTTGATGAACGATGTGTTTTCAACTGAGCGATTCTGTGGTTTTGCGGACTAGTTTTGGAGAAATGCATCTGTGCAAGTGCTGACCAATTGTTAGAATATGAAACACTACAGATTATAACAGTCCTATGAAAAGTATATAAATGATGACCCCTTCCGGAAATTTCAGCTTCGTATTGTGCTGGTCTATTTTTTGGATCGCTCTGTTGTGCTTATCGATCGTTATAAAATGTTTATCCCACATAGGGCCGTATCATCAATCACAGTTTAGAGGTCGTTTAGCTAAGGCTAGGCGTACACTGGTTAGTCAAAACAAGACAAGACAAAACGAGATTAGTCACGTTTAGTCACAGTAATTCTCATAGTTGCTTATGAAGCAGCACACACAGATGCAATGACTAATCGGTGAGTGTCTATCACATTTTTTTCATTTCTTGATACACTTCTGTGCTTATAAATATCAGCCTCAAGATACAATGATACAATCTTCTTCAATTCTGGAAAACAACAAAGAATATGTTGAGACCTCTCAAGAATTTCATCTCGGAAAACATTCATTCATTCCAGTCTTGCTGCGGCAGCTGAATTTTGATCAACGTCTCGATGCAAACACTTACATCCACCTGGTGGCGGATTGGCAAACAAGAAATCCCACGAATAGGAGAGAGGCCATTCTGTGAAACAAAGGAAATACAGTAGCTGTACAGTTCAGAGAGGAGAGAGATACTTTATCAGGATTCTGGCGGCGACCGCAATAACACTCCTCCACTCCTAGGCCGCTATTTCCCTGTTCGCGACTAAGATTTAGGCCTCAATCTGTCTCCGGTTCCACTCCTCTTTCTCCATTTTCTTCTTCTATCCTATTTTCATCCTATTTTCTCTCCTGCCTCCTTCCTCCATATCCTGCTTCCTCAACAACTCCTGCTTCTACTCATTCTATTTTTTATTTTGTAATCTTCTTCCTTTAAAATCTTCCTGTGTACCACATGCTTCCTCTCTATTTGCTTGAAATTTCTCTCCTTTTCTTGGTTTTAATTTTCTGTTCCTTCCTGTTATCTTTTCTTTTCCTACAGTTCTTCCTTTGCTACATCTTTCCCTCCCTCATCAGTAGCCGCTTTCTCCTCTTTCCTCGCGTCTTTTTACTTTTTGTAAATTTTATATTACCTCTGTTTATTCCTATCTATTCTTCACCTTTCTTTTGTCTTTTCATTCTTCTTCCCCCTGTCGTCCATAATTGTATCCTTTGATTCTTAATTCACTTTTCTCTGTTTTCCTATTCGACTTTCTCATCTTCAATCATTTCTCCCTTATCACATTCTTCACTTATCAGCTTCTTCTCTTTTCCTTCCTCTTGTCTTTTCTTCTCTTTATGAATGATTTATTCCTGTTTTCTCTTTTTCTTAGCTTTCCCTCTTCCTTTCAACTCTTCGTACGTTTTGTCAGATTCATTTTTCATGTATTTATCTGTGTGTGTTACTTAATCTTCTTCTTCTTCTCCTCCTTTTTCCCTCCTCTCTCTTCCTTTCCCTTCCTTCTATTCTTCCCCTCCCCTCATTCCTTATCCTTTCTTCTCCCTCCTTTCCCTTCCTTCTCCTTCCTCTCTTTTCCTGTCCCTTTCTTCTACCTTCTACCTGTTCCTCCTTACTTACTTCTTCCATCTCCCATCTCTCTTTTGTGGTTTCTCCTCCATTCTTCTGTTTTCTTCCCATTTGTCTCCTTCTTCCTCTTCTCTCCTCGCACTTCCTCTTTCTTCTATTCACGTTCTTATTCGATTTGCCTTCTTCCTATTTATCCCCCTCCAGTGACTGGATCTCCCATGCAGCCACAGACTTATTTACACACACGCTGAAAGGAAATAAATTCAACACACTGCGCGTGCCGGCTTCAATTGCTCAGCATCAATCTTAGTGCCCCCACCCACCCCTATTTCTATATGGGCCAAACAGCAATAGAATAAATGTTTACAAGATCAGAATTGCCTGTGCAAGTTGGTGGAGATTTCCTACACGCATCGTGGTGTGTTTCGACTATTTATTGCCCAATGTTGTTCTGTTGTTCTTTGGGGCTGTTATATGGGCTTTCTGTGAAAAAGTATTGACATCTGGCTAGAATTGTTGGAAGAATTGTTTACAAATAATTCTAGGCGATATGGAAATGGTTGTGTCATAATATAACATTGACAGGTATGATGTCAAATGCGATAGGTAAGATTGTAAAGTTGAATAAGGATTCTAAAAGTAACGTCAGATAAGGTTTTCAATAGGTTGAAGGCCCTAGTGTAAGGTTGTAATAGTATAGTTTGACAAAGATCTCATCATCCCAAGTTTATGAGTGATGATTACAAGGGAGTTGAAATGCGGTTATTCATCCGCATGAATAATAATATAAACACCGATAAATAATGAAAGATTATGACCTTGGGATGCAGGTGCATTCATCTACCACCTTATTATCAATCTCACAAAAACTTTCTCATACTTAGTAACGCAACTGTCATTCATTAAAATAAGTGAATAATTACTATGAATGTTGAATTTATGAAAGCATTTGGGGCTATTACATACCAAAATATATTATCATCAAATTGTTTCTTAATTGAATCTCAATCCTGAACAGCCAGTAAAGTTATACCGTATAATCAAATTGGAAGATCATTTGAATACTTCATATAAATGAAAAAAACCTCAATACTTCTCGAAATTAGCAACAAACGTTATATTGTTTCGCATTCTCAAAATTTTCAGCGATCAAAAATTGTGTCAATTGTGTGAACTAAGAGTGTTAAAATATATAGTGAAAATAGATACTGTGTGAGTGAAATAATTTTTTTTTGCGTTGGTATATTTGTCGCCCGCACGCCCATTCACCAGAATGCCTAATCCTAGTGGACTTTTCTTCTACTGAACTGAAATACCAAGTATCCAAACATCCCTATAAGCTCGATAAGCCACAACTCAGCCTATGCTCGCACAATACAATACAATGTGGAAATACTGGCTTTTCTGTTTGCGATATTGCTTTTCAGCAATAGGCAGTTTTGTATCAATCCCCCTGATTCCGTTACGAAAACGAAAAAAAAAATGCTTCACTGTTTATTACTTTTGCTACGACAAGAATGATGTACTGTACAGTAACTCAAGATTGAAGTTCATCTTTACATGGTCTAAGTTATAACATTTTTTGGTTTGAGGTAGATTGTTCGACATACAATTCTTCAAATTCGTTCTCGTATGATATTTTTGGTGATTGGGGATTAACTTAAAAAAAGCTGTAATTACTAGAATGCTATACTAGCCCATTTTTTATGTTTTTAGCCAATAATTCTTTCTCAAAAACTATTGAAGTAAATTCATCATTTTAAAAAGTTAAAAACATTTTAAATCGTGTTTGCCGTGGCGAGTTTGAACTCGTAAAAATAGAATTCCACTACAGTAGTGTGGGCATTGGGCAAAGCAATAATCTAAAAACTTATAAGCCCGTGGTTACATTGGATGTGTGTTGATAATACCTGTGTAAAAATAATAGCATTTTCGAGTTGGTAAGCAACTGGTATCAACTTGCATCCAATGTAACCGCGGCTTTTCTTTGTCCAAATGATATTTCAAGTGGAGTCGATGGTAGTTTATTTATTTATTTATTTCAAATTAATTTGTACACAGTTTACATAAACTATACAAATGAGTTGCATAATAAACAATAACAATTACAGCAACAATTACAATAAAAATAACAAAAACAATTACAGTAACAATTACGATAACAAGAAATCAGTCGTGGCAAGCAATAGGATAGCCTCTTCTATTCAATGAATCCACAGCATATGAATATATATCAATAATTTTTTGCCTTGTGAAATTGGAGAGTAAAACAATAATCTTATCTCTATCATTGACAATATTATGAACATAAGTAGCAATAAACCGTTCTCTAATTTCTTGATACACGGAACAATTAAACAGAAAATGTTCTAATGTTTCTTTTTCTAGACAGCAAGATGGGCACACTTTATTAACATCGATAAAATATTTTTTGTTACCAAAGTTTATTACCGTCCCTAAGACAGAGGAAATCCTGAGCTGGGTTAAACATCTTAAAATTTTCATTGGAACCTTGCACGATACAATTTCAGAAATTTCAGAATTGGGATTGAGTCTCAGTAAGCACCGCAGCGCTGGGAAGTGCCTGCATGCTGCGTATCCTCACTCTTCATATGAGCTAGATAACTATCCAAAATAATTTTATAGTTTTTGGAAATATCTACTCCACAGGGCCCATCCTCTCCCCAAACATGTCCAAAGTTCACCAATCTAAGCTGAGATTTCATAAAAGCAACCCAGTTCCGATCCTCAACCTCCCATTCAAGTAAAACCCGATAACAGACGTAAGGGTACCTAGATTCTTGCATGTTAAGAATTTTCAAGAGCCATAATAAACTCAATTTAAATATGTAAAATTTGAGATGTGCTCTACCCATTTCCAACCTGACTGCCCACCCTGGGGTTGCCCGCCCAAGTAACAGCAATCGCCTATAAAAGAATAATTGCGCCCTCTCAATGTTTCTTCCATACCTTGAGCCCAAATTTCCGCCCCGTAGAGTGTAGCAGGAATCAGAATGGATTCGTATAATTTTGTCTTCGTCTCCCAAGTATCTTATTTCAGCTTTGCCAATGCATTCATGAGAGCAGCAGTTTCCGCTTTAGATTTATTCAACGCTCTAATACACATATTTTTGAACCCTCCTGATGATTGAAAAACCACTCCCAGGTAATTGTATTCCTTACAAAAATCTATTATACCTCCCTCACATGCAACACTCCTAGTTTTTATTTAGTCGGCCTCTGTGGAATGGCAATATTTTCGTCTTATTATAATTAATTTTCAGACTCAGTGATTCACTAAATTCGTACAAACATCGAACTTTATTTCTAATATCAGGGATACTGTCCGCAAAAATTACTATATCGTCGGCGTATTGTAGTATCAAAATATCGTTATCCTTGTCAAGTCGCAGCCCGCTGTATCCTCTCTGCCTGAAAAATGATTCCATATGTGATATGTACAGAGAAATAGAAGAGGACTTAACGAATCTCCCTGCAACACGCCTTTTGTCACCTGTATTGGTTGTGATTGAACCTTACCTTGATCCTCTTCTTGGACTTCAATACAAAATCGAGCTTTCAGTATAGGTCTTGGATAACTCTTATCATGATCCACTGACTCCTAGTGATGCCAACTTATTCCATAATCCCATATGAGGGACCGAATCGAAGGCCGACTCATAATCCACGAAGATAGCGTAAGTTTTTACCTTTTTCATTAAATAAAGCTTGATTAGAGTGTTCATTACGAATATATTATCCAAGCAGCTTCGATTTTTCTAAACCCAGACTGGCTTTCATCTAGTATCCCACAATACTCCACCCACTGAGTCAATCTCTTACATAATAGTTTAGTGAAGATTTTTAGGACACTATTTATAATAGCTATAGTTCTATAGTTTTTTGGATTCAACGAGCTACCTTTCTTGTGCAATAGAAACATTCTTACGAACGCCCAGCCTCCCGGAACCGATCCCGTGTCTAATATACGATTGAAAATGTGTGTTATAAACTCCTTCCATTCATTGGGCAAGAACTTAAAAAATTCATATGGAATCCCGTCAGGTCCCGGAGATTTGCCCCTTGTTGTATTTTTCAGAATGATATCAGCTCGTCCACAGTAACAGGTCTATCAGGAAGGGGTGTCTAACATCAGCAAATACTAGCCTTGGCAAAGATGAATCAGATACCAAATATTTTCTACGGAAGTATGAAACCCATTCTGCCAAACCAATAGAATTGGAAATGCTTTTACGTCTGAAAGAGCGAACCACCCGCCAAAACTCTTTACTATTTTTAACGTTTCTGAAATTTTCTTTGATTTTTCCATATAAGAACCCTTTTTAAGTTTATTGTTTCTTTGTACTTAAGTTTTGCCTGCAAGAAATCATTCAACTTTGCTGGGTTGAAATTATCCCTCTTATAAACTCTATATCTCGTACGTAAATCTTTTTTCAAAAATTTACATTGCACATCATACCATGGCTTATCTGATGAGATGTTTATCTTATTCGCCACCTTTATCATTTTAATTTTTCGGCTGCATCTGTGATTGATTTTAATAGAAAATTGGATAACTGATCTATTGTGTAATCGCTGGGTATGAGAATCTCATCAGATAAGAGAGATAAAACAACCGAATATTCTGCCTGCACGTTATCTTTCCACCGAAAATTCTTATCGGTACTCTCTCTTGCTATGTCTAATGGCCTTGACTTTCTTAACTGTATATTAGACAGTACAATAATGGGAAGATGATCTGACGTCAAAACAAAATCTGAGACAATCATATCTGTTATTATGTTTAATCCTTCTGTATTCGTCCATATCAAATCTACGAGGCTACTACCGTTACTGCCATGAAAAGTAAAATTTGCTGGTGAATCATTAATAGATCTACCATTTAAAACATACAAGCCATTACTCTCCATTAATGCTACCATACTTTGTGCATACCTTGAAATAGTACTATCTAATGAGGTGCGAGCCGCCTTAAAGGGAGTTTGGTCAAACATAGCATCATCATAGCTCTGATTTAAATCGCCTATCCTGATATTAAAGTCTCCTCCAAACACAACAGGAAGAGAGAGAAACAAACTCTCATATTCAGAAAAACAATCCTGCAGAGTTACAAGAGAATCTTCCACCTTATGAGGTCTAAAATACACAAAGCAAAGGATGATTTCCATATTACTATTACTAGCTATTCTAATAATCATTAAACAGTCATTAGCTTTAATTAGAGTAGCCTGGAATTTTTTCTAATAAAGACTGCCATCCCTCCACTGGGCCTACCCCTAGCATTTAATTTTTTTGCTGGTTGCAAAAAACAGCTATAATCTTTCAAGTCATTTATTATTAATTCCGAACTAGAAAACCATGTTTCACATAAACAAATAACAGAAAAAGTTCTTAATAAATTCAACTGCAAAGTGTCCAACTGATGTAAGTTTTTTATTCCATGAACATTCCAGAAAATGAAATTGAAATGGTTTCTACCTCCGTCTGTAATTTCGAGTCACCAGCCTCGGCTAGCTATGGCGGGTTGTCCTGCTTTCCAGCGACTCTGGCACTCTGACGCGTCAGTCGACCCGTTTCCAGCCACCCTCTCACTCCCGGTCCTGAAGATCCTCTTCCTCTTGTAGT
This sequence comes from Laodelphax striatellus, assembly GCA_017141395.1. Taxonomy (NCBI): domain Eukaryota; kingdom Metazoa; phylum Arthropoda; class Insecta; order Hemiptera; family Delphacidae; genus Laodelphax; species Laodelphax striatellus. The sequence goes on from CM029535.1 coordinate 19,014,145, forward strand.
TCTCCTTGGTGTGAAAGTCTTCTTTAACGTTGTCTTCGTTGTCTTCCCATTATCTCTCTGAGTAGTCGGAGAAGGCCCAACTCTACGCAGGGGTACTCTATTTGTATTCCAGGAGTCCACTTCTCTAGATCTCACACCTTGAGTTGAAGCCTCGGGGGTTAAATTTTCTTGAATCGCATCAGAGCTGATCCGCTTTTCATAATTTGTAACACTGACAATTTCATCGGCATCAACATGAGTTGATTGAGCCCCTAGCGCACCTTCCACCTGCGCAGAGCTGGAGTTTTCTACCATTATTTCATCAGGTCTCAAATAGCGAATGTTTTCGGGTCCACTCACCGCACTCAGATTCTCCAAAAACGTTTCATTGTTTTTCAAATCACTTAACGTGTAGGATTGTCCATTCACAAACAATTTATCGTAGCGCAGGAAAGCCCTATGACCTCTTCCCTTAGCCTCTACTAAGAAAGTTTTAAGTTCAGATCTAATTTGCCGCACTCGAAGGCTAAAGTCCTCATTAATGCCAAAATTTGTTCCTCTTAATTTTTTCGCAGATGATAAAACTTCCATTCTCTTTTTAAAATTAAGGAACTTAACGATAATTGGTCGATTGTTCATATTTCTTTTACCTAAACGGTGGGCTCTATCGATGTCTGCCGAGGATATTTCCAACTGCATAACACTACGTATAAATCCAATAACAATGAGTTCAGTCGTATCCCAGTTCTCACTATTTAGTTCTTCGATATTATAGAAAATAAGATTCGAACGACGACTGCGATTTTCTAAATCATCAATCTTTTCTTTCAAGACTACATTTTCCGACTCTTAACAAATTCACTTTTCCGAAACATTGTTCATACCCAGCTTAACCGTTGACACTTCGTTTTCAAAGTATCTAAAGAACTTTTCAGATAGTTTGTTAAATCTAAAATGTTTTTATCCATTACCTCAAGTTTATTCCAGATATCTTCCATTTTCAACTCTTGACCATCAGGCCCAGGATTCGGTTCGATGCCCCCAATAAGCAGTAGCACCAGTATCACACTGAACACACCACAACACATATTATTTTCAAATTGACAATTACTAACGCGATTTAATTGACCGGTCCTGCCGAATTTAAGCCGGCCGGCATTGAACAGACCGATTCTTGCTCTATAGATAACAATATCTCCGATCATTGCGTCTGCTTTGCTCGGCTGCTCGAGCGCAACTGATGGAGTCGATGGTAGTTAGAACTAGTACCATATAATGGACATCGTCAAATTTAAACCCTTAGTAACGAATATTTGTGATAACTAGGTGCCAATTTAGTAATAGTCAGAATACCCTTATTGTAGGTCTACCAAAAACAGATATTCATATATTGAACAAATATAATTTATATAGTCCATATAATGCCCCTGAATACTTGTATTTTCAATTGACTTGATATTAATTTTAAATATTCGAAATTTTTAATTCTGTTTAAAACATAACGAAGTTGAATTCACGCACTAATGATATTTACAATTATGTAAAAATTATGTACGTCAGGCTGCAAGTGAATTGATAAACAATGAATCACTAGATTAACAATCAGCTTTTAGCCGCCCATTAAATTAATGATCATTAAGTTAATGAAAGACTGACAAAAAATGCATGAAGCTCATCCTTGCTGCTGAAGACTCGTGATTCAGTTCATGAAATAAATGACACGCTAAAAATTAGAAATTGAGGAAAAGCGTGATTCTATAAAAGTAATATGAAATTATTGTGGAATGTGGAATAAAAATATGATATATTTCCCGTATTGAAGGAAATGAAAGCGAGGTACCAGGCAAACATTCCATTTTAACTTGAAAGAATTACTACTGTATACTTCAATGATTTGTTCAGCCGTATAAAAAATAATAAATAAGAAACGTTCATTCAAATGAAAATCCAACGATAAAATATTGAAAAAAGATGAAAAAAATGTTCGCATCTTCAATGGCTGGTCGGATTCTATTTGTTTTTAGGGATGGAACATCGACAAAAAAGATTTTTCGTGAAATAATGATAGAGGAAAAGAGAAGAGAGGGTGAAGGAAAAAATTAATAAACTCCTTTGGAAGATTGGAAAGAATTTCGAAAAATGAGGACCGTTCATACACCGGGATGGTAGGAGGAGAGGTTAAGAGGGGATGATATTGTTTTTGAAGTAGCCTGCGTAACCTTTTCTCTGTTGCTAAGCTTCAAAAATAAATAAAACAGGGTTGCTAGGTTGTTGAGAGGAAGAAAATATTCATTTTCGACTTACACGTGGAATTGATAAAGTTTTTACTCATTTTTATCCTCGTGTACAAGGAAAATTTGTTTCTGAAATCAACTTCACGTGATAAATACAACAGTAAAGGAAACTGGGAAAATATCCAGTAGTATGCTTCAGCTTTATGTATGAATTTTATTCATAACTTATCTAGATCATTGTTTCCACACGAGTGACTAGATGATATGAATTTGATCCAAATAGGAAGTCCTTCCTGTTTATGATTTCATTTTTCGAAAAAAATCCTAATTGATTTAATTTATTATTATTGGATATTTTGTTTTTATGATTATTGAAATTTTTCAATTTGGTGTTTTTATTGGATATACTGTATTCATTAATCCATTCCCCTTTATTTGTCATTTTCAAAGTGTTTTAACTTTAGTCTGTCTGTATCAGATGTAGTGGTATAGTTTACTAGGAGAGTACTAAATATCTTGTTAACTCCTCAAATGAAAATGTATAGGCTATTGTTTAGTAGAGTACATGGTAGCATCATTGTAAAAAGTTACTCTACGATTTCATAGCATGCCAGTTACTCCAAATCTAATACATTCTACTAATAAAAACTCGACTTTGAAGTTCTGGCTTCATTTGTGCTGGCTTTATTTATTTGGTTTCATTGTCTGCCAGAACTCATATTGCTTGATGATTATGATGTTGAATAGTAGGCTATTTAAAAAAGAATGAATTTATTCTGGTCCTAGTCTGAATGCAATATGCTTTTATTACTGTACCTCCAGTACCTTGTGCTTTTAGTACTTCGCCAAAAACATTCTTTCCAACTATTCAAAAAGCTAAAATAAGATAAAAAAGTAATTCATCTAATTTTCTGCGTGTTTGATTCGCTTGTCTCACGGTCAGCATACAGCTCAAGCAACTCTAACCACGTCTGTTTCGCCCTACAAGAGCGGTCACCATTCCATGTTCAACCACCTCAAGATCAAGGCAGCAGCCCCATCGCACAAGGAGTGATGCCTGGCAGACTGCAATATATCCTGCGTTTCCAGCAGACTTGACTCAGGACTCCTGAGATCACAGGATCCAACGGACCACATGCAGTGAGCAGCAAGGATCACAGGATCAAAGCAAGCAACTCAACCCTGGAGGCTTGGTCATGGCAGGATCGGGTGGGGGAGGGGGTTAGAGAATCAGGTCCTAGGAGTGGGAAGGAGTTGGAGGAACTGAGAGAGAGTGAGAGGGGGTGAGAGAGAGAGGCTGATAGACGCAAATAGGACGCAATATTGTTTGAAATGCGTTGATGCGTGTGATTTGATTAGGTGCGTGGATTTCTGATGCCCTTCTCCGGTTGCCACCACTACTACTACTACGACGACTACTACTAATACTATTCGCAGTATCTAGAAACAGATCACTGTACTATAGGTATAGAAAGTGCCTGTTTAGTGTAGCAGTATTGAAGAGATTATCTATATAGAGTACTATCCAGAATCTACATAGAGTGGACTATTAATAGACTGTAGAGAGACTAGATCTCTTTTACCTAAAACCATAGATAACAGATTAGAATATGCTCTACTATCTCTTCTCTATGCTAAAACTCATTAGATTTTCCATCTAAATCATTAGAACGTATTTTAAAATTAGTAGTAGTTTTTGGAAAATGTGTGTACTTTACTCCCTTTCCCAGTTACCAATTCTACTCAGATATGAATAAACTACTCTCTATCCCATAGTATTCTGTACAATAAAAATGATGTGATGTATAATGAGGAATGATGGAGTTGATTAGTATCTAATGTTCAATTCTCGGATGTATCACAATCAATCATCACCATTCTCCCTCACACTAGAGTTTTGCTGAGTATACGTATTCAGTCACATTGATATTCTCAGGAGAGTTGATTGCAGAAAGCCGATTAGATGTACATTATTTTGACAAATAATTATTTTTAGATGGTGCAATGAAATCTCTATTCAGCCCAGTTAAATGATGTATTTGAAAGGTTTTTAATTGCTTTCCGTGCAATCTGCTAAGTCTTTCAGATCTTTTATAGAGTCGGCATTGACTCAGAATTGAGAATTGACTCATATCAATGCAGCTCCACGCAAAACTGAGTGTCGCAATCGTATTCAAATTATGGCTGTCCTAGGAAAACGAGCAATTATTATATTCATAGTCAATCTAATCCATAACAAGAGCAACAAGATATACTTTCTATAGATTCGGCTCTAGGAATAGTACAATATCATCACTAAAAACAGTACATTATATTTAGATAATTGTTTTTCCTCTTTTCATACTTTAATTATGGCATTGTCCTCAATTCAGACGCACCGAATGTAGGACAATGGAATGAAAGAAAAACGGTGGGAAAAGGAAGAGATGAACCAAATAATGATCCTGACTTGCAAAAAACTCACCGAGGAAATAGTGTTGCTTGTGTGTGTGTGTGTGTGGGTGAGTGTACGGTATATATACATAATGACAGTTCCTATATACTGTGTGCACTGTTTGGCTGGAGACTGGATATTTAGTCTTTCAGGGAGATGATCTTTCCCCTTTCTACTTTCAAAAAGTGGTACTCCCCCTTCTCTGTCTCTCCCGTATATTTCCACTAGGATCTGTTATGATGCGGGGTGGGGTGGTGCTTTGATGGTTAGGGGGCAGGGAGGGGAAGGCACAGCCAGAGTTTAATAAAACTCTTGTCTGTTTGGGGGTCTGATAGATGACTGCCTCTTCCCCACCCCCCTGCTCACAACTTCCCATCATTTGAAGGGGGTTGGGGGTGGCAGTCGGCCCCGATATTAAACTTTAAGGTGTGTGTGTGTGCGTGTGCGAGTGTACCCATGATCGTTGTGTGAGTGGAAAAACGGGAGGGTGGAAACTCAAACCCCCCCATCCCTTGGGCACTCGTCCGTACTTTTTCAGTGTGGTCTTGCCGACGATCGTGTGTTTTTGCTAGGCTGTATTCTCTTCAACCCAACCAGACTGGGTTGAAGCAACTGGGGCAAATTTTCAGTTATACGGTGTGATATACGAAGTAAATGAGAATACGTCCTGGTGGTGTAGCTGACACAATTATTAGAAGAAAGAAGAAAATATACTCGCTGTTTGCTAAGGATAGAATAATAAGATATTCGTGGAATAATTGCTTTACAAAATAGACATAGTTTACATAACCATGTCTAACCATAACCATTACCATACCATCCACCATAACCATAACCATAACCATTTACATAACCGACTATTTGGAGTGGTCCGTAGCCGAGGGCTATAAGCGCTTGTCTGATAATCCAAAGGTTCCAAGATAGAATACAGTTGCCGGAACGGATTTTGACAGAAACGGCCTCTCCCGTCTTTCGGAGGAGACGAAAAGCCGTCGGTCCCGACTGCCTAAAACAGTCGACATCTCTAGAGCTCATCACCCTCAAAAAAAAAAAAGGATGTACCTATAAAATTCTCTTAATAAATATTCAAGGCAAACGAAAAATGTAATTTCAATGAAGCTAATGTAACAAAAATAGGCTGTGTTCCAGTTTAATTGAGCAATTCATTCGATAAGTTTACAAAGAATGTAAAATGAGTGGCTTGTGGAAAATTTTGTTATTGAATATTTTAGAAAAGTTTTCAAAGAATGTGGTATATGTACCATTTAGCCAGAGTGGTGAGCCACCCTCACCCAAATAGCCAGGAGGGGACCAAATATATCGGGAAACCCCCCTTCCCTCCTCACCACTGAAAAAGACTAAAAGAGCTGTCCCCATCGACCATTTAATTTTTCGATATTTTCCCTCCAACCAAAAACATTCTAAAAACATTCTGCTCTTTGTGCCTGCCGGTAATCGTTCATTGTTTTCGCGGTTTTTGAAGTTTTTGAAACACTTTGTACACTCGCTTGTCCCCCTCCTTACCCATTGAATGACACTATGTCCCCTGTTTTTGGTAGCACAAGGTCTTTTGCATTTTAGAATTTGTCTAGAACATCAAGGAATTCCATATAGTTTTGCGTTTGTAAAAAGTTTTAACAGTATAAATTAGTATGTATTATTATTATTGTAATAATTACAATGAAAATCAATAAAAACCTTAACCCTCATTTAGTCTCAAGAGAAGATTTTGACAGCCGATTGACTCTAATCGCTGTGGAATAACGTTATTTGACGAAGATCAATAGACATCTCTTCACAATGATGTTCTAAAATGACATCATATTATGGTGGTTGAATTAAAAAACTTTGGTCTTTAGACTTCCATAATTGGTGGTTCATGGTTCAAGTCTAGAAAAATGAATGAATGAATTATTATAATATATATAAAAACCCATATGTATGTATATATATGAATGAGAAAGCACTTACAATAAAGTAAAAATCAGACTAAAAATAAAAAACAAGATGGTGGTAGAATTTGTTCTAATTCCAACGAGCACGCCTGTAGATTGTAGAAGGAGTATGATTGGCCAATAGGTTGTAGCTGCCATTTTGAATTTTCAACCAATCAGAAGCAAGAAGTTCGTAAACGATCATTTGATCCGCTTATTGGCCAATAAAAACTGTTCCTCTAATAATGAGGCCTAGCAATGCTGTCTTTGCGATTAAATGACTCGTGGTTTCCTATGTTCAATTTCCATTAATTTCAATTTCATACAATTTAAAAATAATACATCTATCATCTATTAATCCGTCCATCTATCATTTAATCTTCCATTCTATTAGCTGGGAATAATGTATGAAATAATGTTGTGCTCTAGTGTTGAAAAATGGAGACTAATTTTTGTTGAAATTGAGTACTCTAATCGAATGACATTAGCTAGTTTGTTTCAATCGTTGATGTGTTGTATGATAACTCTATAAATTAATATTAGCAACCGTTATGCATAAAAAATTTCTAATATGCATCTCGATTCAATTTCCTGTATTAAACTAAACTGTAACTCCCGTTATTCAGTTTGTTATGCAACAAGTTTAACATTATTAATATTATCAATTCATACAATGTATTAACGAATTTCCATACTCATTAGAAAAGTTCCTTTTGAAGTTTATAATAATTATTCCATTAAGTTCAATATTCAACTCACTCCACAACTACATAGCCTACAGCAGCACAGTTGTTGCGTATTGCAAGGAACACTTAGGGGTAAAAAGAATACAAAATCAGAAAAACTGTATGGCCGCACATTGTATATGTACGGAGATAGCCTGTTAATATTGGGGACAATTACCTCCATTGTGTGTAAATATGTATGCAGTACCCCAAACGCTTTCTAGTGGAGCAAGCAATAACCATTATTCACAGCAGTTTTTCCGCAACCGGGCTATTTTCGCATCCTTTTTTCATCTGCTGGAGCCTACCCGGCGGAGAGTAAAAAAATTGTCAAACTCGATAACGGATTGTCTCCTGGTCGTATGTTTTCCGATTGCTATTTTCCTTCCTCCCTCACCATGGAAAAACGCTTTCCCTTTTTTATATGGAAAGAGAGAAAGAGTTGGGGAGAGAGAGAGATTCAGAGAAAGAGGTGGAACCGAATTGTTTTTCGCGCATTTTTATTGCGATCATCGCTTCAGCTTCGGGTAGAATACACTATTTTCGCCCTTTTTCGACAGATAAATGTTTCCAAATAAAAACGGGAGAATTATCACATGTCTCCACTGACTGTTGGTTTTATTCACTTTAACGGCGTGCCTTCTATAAATGCGCGTGATAAAAATCTCAGTTTACGAGCTGAATGGTCGTGAGGAACCTGCTTGAATTGAAAGCGATTCCATGAAGAGATAAAGTAGGCTATATGGAAAGACTTATTCATTTTTATTTCTTCAAAACATGTAAACGAAGAATATTCAGACACTATGCAATAATAATCCATAATAATTGGCATATCTTCAAATATAAAAGAATATTTTCATCTTGCTTTAAAGATTGATCACGTCACTTTTAGCTTTTAAGAGTTATTTCCGTTACAAACGCAGATTATGAAGAGAAGCATAATGAGCAGTTACTGAATGTTATTACAAATGAATAGTCGGAAACAATATCGAATTGTTTGACAGTAAAAAAAAGCACAAAGACAAATTTTAAAAGTAACAACCGAAAAGTAACTTTCAAGAAGAGTTACAAAAGCCACTTATAGGTTCGGGCACAGAAAATGAAGTAGTCTTACTAAATTATTTTACACATTACATCTCACCAATGTCAAGAGTACAGTGATTCTATATGTTTAGAATCATAGCCTCCTCTAATACAGAGGAGGCTCTATTAGAGGGGGCTATGCTAGAATGCCTACTTTACGGAGTCTACCGATAATTTTGATTGTAGTCTTCATAGTGTTTGTAATGATCGTCAATCTTGTTTCTCTCTCTCTCTCTCTCTCTCTCCTCTTGGCTACGGCCACAGTGTTAATGGAAAGGATGTCCTTGGACATCCTTTTTCCAAGAATGGACATTCACATGTCCAAACTTCGCCGTTTCATGTAGATAAATCTCACTTATATTAACATTTTCACATTTTCAATATAATACTTATATTGTTAAAAATTATTAGTCATATTCATAAAGTTAAAATTATATTACTTATACTTACATCTTCTGTAATCTAGAATCTAAGTTATAATTATTATTATCTACATGAATAAAGTAATCTAATCTGATCTAATCTAATCTCTCTCTCTCTCTCTCTCTCTCTCTCTCTGTTATTTTTCACTTTTCACTAACTCTTCAATTTCCTGGAAACCACAATTCTCAGGCGTGACAATAATAATCAGGATGATTATATTTAATAGTGCTTCCCTTCTCACTGCAGTTTCACACATAGTAACTAGCCTGAATGCAACAGTTTCATATCATCAGTGAAAGACCACCCTCATAGGGACAGGTCACCAACACACTCACACACGTACAACACACACACTGCACCCAACACGTGACACAGCTTATTAGACACGTGCACAGACACGTGACCGTCTTTTCGCCGCACGTTTTGTGTTTGCCGGGCGCCTATGCGACCTTTCACACCGGATCCGTGTTTTTGCCGGATGTGCCCGCGGCTAACGGTCTCGAATATTGAAATCTGGCAGTGTAAACAAGACGTCACTACTTTTGTACGGAAAACGGAACGGAACAGCCCGAGGCGATCGGTTTGTGATCGGTTGACTGGAATCTTGGAAACGTCAAAGACGTCCTACGAGTTTGCGTCGACTGAAACCGGAAACGATTTCCTCTGCTCTTGTTATTTGTTGAGGATGGCGAAGCCCGGATTCTGTTCGTAGCTGCTCGTGTTTGAGGAGATTGGAAAGGGAAAATCTAGTTTTTCCTCTGTGTTTTTTGATGATAATCAAAATATTCGAAAGAACTTGTTAGATGAAATCCCTTTCACATTTTTTGAGATCGAAAAATCACTTCCACATTCCTTGTTTATTGAGATAGCGAATGCTGAAGGGACGGTTAAGACAAATAAAAGATTTGAACCAAGTTTAGCAACAAAGGATACATTTTTAAATTAACTTTTTTCTATTTGTATCCTCATAAATCATATCTTCTAGCTTCGTTGATTGATTTAGCGTCTCTGATTTAGTTAATTGTAATGTAAGCGAATGCTGGAGAGACGGTTAGGACAAACAAAATGTTTGAGCCAAATTTAGCAACAAAGGATATTTTCTTAAATTAACTTTCTTCTATTCTCATCCTCATAAATCATCTCTTCTAACTTCATTGATTGATTTAGCGTCTCTGATTTAGTTAATTGTAATGTATTTCTTTTGTTTTTCATTTTGTTTTTTACTGGAATAGAAGGAGGTGGAATGGACACAAGGTAGTAAAGTAACCAAATACTGGTCATAACATGTCATTTAAATTCATTTGGATTTTATAAGATTTTATTCTAGAGAGGGCCACTCATCGAACCTTGGAGATGATTCTGTAAACATTTTTAATTTGCTGAGTTTGCTGTCACAGTCACGGTTTGAAGTTTTATACAATGATTGGTAAATAGATTAACATGAACACGTTCTTTGAGACAAGGAACAGCACGAGAAGGACATTGTATCACAAATACTCAAGAAAACCTTGAAACTTTGAAACATTATAAGATTGGAGTGGTCCGTAGCCGAGAGCAATAAGCGCCATACTAATAATCAAAAGGTTCCTGGTTCGACTTCGAATACAGTTGACGGGACGGGTTTTGACAAAAACGGCCACTCCCGTCTTTCGGAGGAGACGAAAAGCCGTCGATCCCGACTGCCTAAAAACAGTCGTCATCTCTCATAATCACCCCTCTCATTACCCAGAAAAAAATGGGCAATCACCCTCAGGAAAAAATATATCTAAGCACTATCAAATGTCAATGTAATTGAATCTTTGAATAATTATTTCCAAACCTGAACCAAAAAGCGATATTCTAACCTTCCTAAATATGTTGTTCGAATTAAACTACTCGAATAAAATTCGCACTCGGGAGCTCAAAATCAAACCAGCTTTTAACTCAGAGGTTCATTTAATAATAACCAGCCCCCCTCTTCTTCCTTCTACCCTTACTGACACCCCTCTAGTTAGATCTCTCTATTCTGTTCTGTGCTGTGTTTATGAATAACAAGGCCTAGATACAGACTCCGAGAGAGAATAGGGCGTGTGTCTCACTATACATGGTAAAGCCCTCTGGTACAATATCGTCTAATCCTTGCCTACCGTACACACACACTCGCAAGCTTCAAGGGATTATCTTGGCGCCCCCTACCGACAGGTACACAAAACACACAGACACACACACACACAAACGATCACACGTTTCCCATGCGTTCAATCGTTTCCCTCCCTCGATAATAAACTCCCCGACTCTTCATGCTGGCCCACTAATATTAAATATGAGGGAAGAAATATTTAAGAGGCACAGCAGTCAATAAATATTTAATCGCAGCTTAAAATGTGACGTTGACTTCTTTCGGCTTTATGAACAACGGCAGGCGAGGGTAACCGATGGGATTTGATTTGTTCTTGCTTCAGGATTGTTGTAGATGATATGCTATTGTATACGTACTTATTTGTGCTTGATATAGTTGTTCAAGCTTTATAATCTTTATTATTCCAGTTCTCTGTTAATTTGCTTTAATTGTTTTTTAATTAAAAGTAGGTCCAATTCTTAATCTATTTAGAGAAAGAACCCACGTTTGAGATTTTTCCGGTTTCTCTTGAAACCATTTAATTAGAATAGAGAATGATGAATTTGAAGATGATTCATCAAATCGAACCAAAATATGCCGAATTATGACTTGCATGTTACAATATCAGTTGTGAAGCAGTAGACTTTAAAACCCTATGATTTACATCAAAGTACAACTCAATCGTATTGCTAGCGTCGTCTCTCTGACAGGGTAGCAACCAAGTTATCAATCCCAATTGCATGTAAGTAAATAATCGCAAGGCATACTACCACAACTACTTCTCATGATAATAAGTCCCTTGTTGTTGTAGAAACTTGATGATTGAACACCAAATGAATAGTAAGGAGCCTCAACCTCAACTCCTTATTCTATTCCTATCTCCTATTTCTTCTCTACGTTCACCCATTCCGTTTCATTTCCTCCTCATTCTCTCCCGATCATTTTCATCAGGCAGATATTCTTCTCTTCTGTTCTGTATTTTAATTATCGATCATCTATTTATATCCTTTAACTCATCAATTTCTCCAACGCGTCTTTCTCTTGTTGGTTTTACATTATTTACTATACCTTCTCTTACTTCTTGTTTTGTTTTCTATTGTTTTTTATAAAGATAATTCTTCGCTTTTCTCCGCTTTCCTTTCCACATTCTCAAAGCATCTCTCCTCTTTTGCCTGATTTGTTTCCTTCTCCTACTTCCCCTCCCACTCCTCCTTCTCCTTCTTCATCTCCTTCTCCTCATCCCTCATCCTTCTCCTTATTCCCCTCCTTCTCCTACTCTCTCCTTCTTCTTCTTCCACTTCTTTCTTCTTCTTCTTCTTCTTCTTCTTCTTCTTCTTCTTCTTCTTCTTCTTCTTCTTCTTCTTCTTCTTCTTCTTCTTCTTCTTCTTCTTCTTCTTCTTCTTCTTCTTCTTCTTCTTCTTCTTCTTCTTCTTCTTCTTCTTCTTCTTCTTCTTCTTCTTCTTCTTCTTCTTCTTCTCCTTCTTCCTCTCTTCTCCTTTGACCTCCTTCTTCCTCCTCCTTGTCCTCCTTCTCCTCATCATCTTCCTCCTCCTTGTCCTCCTTCTCCTCATCATCTTTCTCCTCTTTTCCTTTTATTCTCCTACTTCTCCTCCTGCTCCTTATTTTATTTCTCCGCCTCCTTCTCGTCCTACTCCTGCTTTGTCTTCTGTCATCTTCATCCTTATACGATTCCCCTTCACCCCTTCCGTTCACCCAAGTTTGTCTTAATCATTTCTTGGCTCCGTGGTCATGCAGTAGTAACTGCTGAGATCAGATCCAAGTTGGACCCTTCTAATTTATGACTATTTGGCCCCAGCAAAGGCAATAAGGTCTTGTTGTGGACCGCAGATGATGCTGGAGATCCAGGCTCCCGTTCTCACCACTTAATATTGGTCAAGGCGGTACAGATATAATATGAGTAGCAGTTTGTGTATCTTATAAGCTTGAGGGGTAATTATATTGAAATATGTTTGGTTCTGGACCCTTTAGTTCAACTTGTCTTGAGGCTTCAAATGTTGCTAAGATGTTCTCATATGTTTCAGAGTGAAGGATCTTTTAATAAGCTGAATATCATGGTACATATCAGAATAAGATTGCGGTTAACTTTGATGTTATTACTGTATATTACTCAAATTTATTACTGTCATTAATATAAGCTCAAATTACAGTGTGTTGGAATAAGATTCTGCTCAAGCTACGATTCATTTGATTTCTGTCAAAATCTTTCAAATGTAGCTGAGACGTTGTGGAATCATACACTCTACTCTATGTATTCAACACATTGAATACTATGACCGCACCTTGTGTTCAGTGAGTGAAAAATAATAAATCTGTGCTATTTTCATCATTATTTGTTAGTTTGTGATGAAACAGATTCTAAGAACTTTTCTAATCTGAAATCCATCGAATTCTACTAGACCAACCAAACACAAACAGCCAAGTGTGAATATTTTGGAAGTAATGAAGCAGAAAAATGAAAAATTGTAACTCCAAATACGTACTTTATCTTAGTACTACACACAGTACTCGAAAATCAAACCCAATTCAGTTTTTGTTCCAAGTTAAAGTACCGCAGCATAACAATAGTTAACACTGTTCTAATAAGTAGAATCTTACATTCAGGTTTTTAGGTGAATCATATCAGTCAACTATATTAATGTAGAGTATCGATGGATTTTCCACTTAATAAAAGCAAACTATTGATGGAGTTTGTTCTTAGTACTGCGGACGTTAACTGTCGTAAAAAGTGCTTTTAAGATGATTGTTTCATCTAATTTTCAAGATGAAAATTAAATAGAAATATGGATTATTATGATAATAAAATGTGATTTTGTTTATTTATTGAGGCATTCTATAAACTTTGTACTGTATCTTTGAAAATAAATAAATAAATTGAATTGAATTGAATTGAATTTTTCTACCTGGGATGAAGTCTTGGTCAAGTCTTGGCAGGGGGGCAGAATTTATTCTGGCCGGGGTGTGGCAATCCTCCGGGTTCCTGATGCAAGTGGTAGATGTAGGCTGGTTGGCAACTAACACCGTTGCGTCCCAGCTCAAGTAGGGTGTTCAAGTAGGAACACCTGAAGCATCAACTGCGCAAGCCAAGCCAACATATGGTGGAACAGCATACGCCGACGGCTGCATGGTCAGGGGAGTGCCTGACATGAGTATGCGAACTCTGGATACCAGGCGACCTCCAGTTTCAAGAAGCCTTCCCTGGGTGAACGCGGAGCTCTGCCCAGGGTGACTGAATAAGTCTCCAGCTACTCGTGGGAACAGGTTTCAGAGTTATTGCTGACTCAAACCTGCCGGGAAACGGTATACAATAACCTTAATCAAATTTATTGCTTGTAGTATTCTAGGTTAGTTTTTAAACTGTGTCAAATGTAGGTTATTCTTTGAAAAGTCTTGTTTTCCTTAGAAACTTCATTCATTCTATTCATCTATAAGTTGAATCATTTCTCATTTCAATCTATAAGTTGCTGTTAGTTATCTATTAGTTGTTCGTTGCTGTTATCTATTAGTTATTCATCTATAAGTTGAATCATTTTTTATTTCAATCTATAAGTTGCTGTAAGTTCACCACATTTACCAAATCATTGGGGAAAATTGGATGATTTGGTTAAGAGAAACACCTGAAAGAGTGTCTCAGCCAAACAGCGTAATAATAAGTATAATAGTAGTGGTTCCAATCGCCAATCGAAAGCCTTCCCTGGGTGAACGCGGAGCTCTGCCCAGGGTGACTGAATAAGTCTCCAGCTACTCGTGGGAACAGGTTTCAGAGTTATTGCTGACTCAAACCTGCCGGAAAACGGTACATGCAGAGGAAGGCACTACAACTGAAGATTCCGCAATGGAATCTGAGGAGTGTGCAGACCCATCCCTGATAGAAGTTGAACAGCTTCGGAAGTGTGGGTCCATAGCTGAAATCAGCAGCACATTTGCTGCTGGAATGTCCAGCACTCTTGCAAATGAGGAGGAAACTTCTTGGAAAGGCAACCCTCCTACCAGAGGAGGCAAGAGAACTGGACTTCAAGGTCCTGAGTAAATTCTGCTCTGGCCTTGGATTATGGAACATGGCATAAGCCAAAGAGGGGATGCCACAAAAGATCGAATAGCGGTCGCGGTGGCTAAGGGTTACAAAGCCCAACCCAATTAAAAAAAAAAAAAGTCTTGGTCAATGTTTCGATAAAACAATGTATACTTTTTCTCCAAGTCAAGGCCTGTTGTCCACTGGAACCGCTATCGTCAGAATCATCGCCGAACGGAAGAATTCGGACGAAAACGTTCCCAATGAATGTTAGGCATCATAATTCAGACTTTATTATGGGAGCACATTCATTATAAAACGAATAAAATAATCTTCAGTATATCATCAAGTGAGGCGGTCCGACCCTTGAGAAACAATCATGAGAAACAAAAAGCAATACAACTTTACTATTAGGCCAATGCAATGAAGCATGAGTTTAAAACATCAAAAAGTGAAGAACACTTCAAATCAATGAACCAAAAAGACCCCAGACAGTGAAGGACGTGCGTCGCGAACGCGCCCTCTAACAAGTATTTAATTTGGGCACCCAACTCAGATGAGAAACTGATAACCCAACGTGTGTCACTTAGTTTCCATTCGATTTGACACCGGACATAATACTCACCGAGTTGATCTAGATACAAAACTTAAGTTGCGTATCCTTTTTCATCTGTTTCAGCGACAAGTGAAGAGGAGTGTGTCATTCGATTCGCCACCAGCCATGATACAAACGGAGTTGATCAAGATAGTAAGTATCTTTTTAGTTAGGTCGTGTGCCATGTTTTACAGACGCCCAAATCATTTCAAACGTATCAACCAGAAAGAAGGTAAAAGGCAATGATGCGCCTAATACCACCCAAGAGTTAAGCGAGGGGCCAGTTTTCATTAGGCCTCAAAAATCACGTGTGATCGTGGCCACGTGGCAACGATATTTACAAATTGTTGCCTTCCTTTGACGATCACTACTCCCTGGGTCACCCTTCCTAAAGGGTTCCATCCCTTGGATCGCACGCGACCTGGCTTTAACCAGCGTGGGACCTCTGGAAAGCAACCCCTGGACTAAGGAACCCCCACGGCTCTGGAAGCTGGACCCCCGGTGGGGGAGCTATAGAGCCGAAGTTTGATGAAGCTTATGAGACGTTGGTCAATATTTACAGTGGATGCTCGTCTGGTCCCTGGTGTGATCTCTCCTGTTGCTTACGGCTATTTAGGCATCGTATGGCTAGGATCCATATATGTATATAAATTTTATGTATTGTATAATAGTATAGAAGGCCCTTTTCAGAGATGGTCGAGGCCGATGCATATTATCTATTTCAACTGTATATACTGTATTTCAAGAATTCAACTTCGTATTTCCGGAGCATGTAAAAAGGAGATCAGTCTGAAAAACCCCTCTAATATAAACTCTTTATAAAGTTTATAAACTTTTTATAAACTACTATTCATCTTTATAAGAGTTGGAATGATAATCGAAGAAATAAATTAGAATTCCATTTAATTAAGTGGAATATTTATAAATTCTTATCAAACTCTTTTAAATAAGCCTTTAGAAATAAGAGATATTTGAAGACCGATAAATTTGTGTTGAATCCACACAAATATATAATCCAATTCAAATAACTCAGTTAAGTTATTATTGTTTAAGTTGTAAGTCAGAATAGAAAAATGCCATATCTTTAGAGGCAAGAAGAATAATAACTTCATGTACGGTATCTAATCTATTTCCAACATTTTAGAACGAACAACAAATGAGAACGTTCAAGTGAGCTTAATCGAATGAATATTAAAAGAGATTGAAATCAGAGTAAATGGTTGAATCTGGATATCAGTGCTAAATCTATATATCTTACAGATAATTCTTCTATATCTTATAAATCTATAAACAGTGCAAAGTTTATAGAAGCAGTTTATGAAATTGATCTAAGATAAAAAATACAAGAGTAAAAAACTGCGAATGGACCTATAAATGCTACTATTCTTCTAACCTAATGATTTAAAATAGTACAGAATCTATCTAAAATTTAATCAAGTATTTTTCCTATTCTGGTAACGAAATAATTGTATAATAAGGTACTGGGTAAGAAATAATTTGAACGTTCATAGACAACTCTTGGCATTGAAATCCTAATAGTCCATATACCCTTGTTATCAACATTTTGCCAGTCGAACTGAGTACATTATTTATATCGATCGCTCTAAGTACGAGTACTAAGCGAGTCAACAAAGCAATACATTGTAGGTGTTTATTTGCAAACTATTATAGTTGACGGTCGCCTCATCGCCTCCCCTTGTTTGTCAAATTGATCAATCAACTGATAAACGATTAATTCATTCATGCATTCATACACAATTCACTGCATGCAATCCATTTCTAGCCAACGATCTCTTCTAGTGAAGGCATCTATCCCCCTTTTTAAAATCTACTACTTAGGCTTCCCGATTTTCCCACGTTTAACATTGAATTGGCCTCACCTCCCTTTGGTGCTATATTGTGATCTATAGGCATCCTTACTCCTTCTATAATAGTCCTTCTCCTTTTTTATTGTCCTTGTTTTGCATGTACTTCTCTGCATGACGTTCTACTTTTTATCTTATCCTCTTTCTCCTTTTTTACCTTCCCATGATCATTTGTTGCAAACTGAATTCAAGTCACAAGATCACGTGACAACCCCTAGTGAGTTCTTATCTCTTGTTTTGTGATTACATCAGCTGGAATGAGTCGTAGGTGTGATTGCAATCGTTGGAGTGTTCAATTGAATCTATTGTAATGCTTTCTGACATTATAAGGGTGCAATTTTGTTCTCAAGTGGGTGGAAGGATACTGTATTTTCAAATGTTGTATTTCTCTTTCATCATTTAGATATTAATTTTTCGAATAAGGAACGTTTCAAATCTACGCAATAACAGTATGTCACAATGATTATTCAGTCCATTCAAGATTCACGATGTCATTAAATTGAAATTTTTTAGTGGTATTTTTCGGAGGTGATGATGTTTCTGGAGTCTTACGACTGCTGTAGGACTAATACATGTACTTAGTCTTAGCGGTATCACTTTAACTAAATATCAATCTTGAAACTCCTGTATGATAATTATATTCAGTTGTAACAATCTGAATTTCGGATTGTATTTCTGTAACAGTATTAATAAATTTATGTGAATTGGTATTCTTTGTTTGCTTTTATAAAGGAATAAAGTTCATTATTTCATCTTTCAATTCTATTGTGGTCTACACAAAACTCGGATATTTATTCCAATTGAGAGAATAATAGGATTGATAAACATTTAATTGAAATGACATAAGCCCACTTTGTTCTATTATAAGAGTATGTTCAAGTTATAAAACTTTCAAGCTTCATCGACTTTCTCAACTACTAAGCTTTGCACATTCTGAAAAAACTAATATAGAATATATTCTAAAATATTTTGTGAATATTCACCGAGTATTCACCTCAAAATTAAATTCAGAATTCAATTGATTCTCACATTAATTTGTTTCTACTCTATAGGAATGCTTCATAATTTTCGCGGCTAGGCCTCCAAACAATATAACTGGAAAACCTCGTTGGTACGCTCTCCTCTCTCATTTTCTCTCACTCTTTTTCACCCTCTATCTCTTTCACACAGTCATCTCCCCCCTATTCCTCTAAGCCCTAATTGGAGGTAGACTTGCTATGTATATACATAGTTATATGCTTTCTCCATTCCACAGAAAGCTCGATATAACAATAGATATCAAGCAATATACATATAGGTAACGAAACAGGGATGGTATTCCGTATTCATGAGAATATGCATATAATATACCCACATAGACAACATAACTATATCATCAATAATGGCACGCATAGAGAGACTGAACAAAGCGAGAATAATGCCATCTATCGGCGTTATTGTGAACGACTTTAGACACTAAACTGTGACACGTTCACAGTGTGTAATTAACTTACAAGCCTTTGATAAACTACGTGCTTCAAATATGCGACCTACAATATTGTCATAACAAATATACAACTAATTTGTATTTCAAAATAGATTATTGAGTCTACTCCTTAGCCCCTGCGCCCACTTCGCAACTGCTATCTGATTTCAGTCAGCAACCCAATGTTGCCAGATGACATTTGGCTGTTTTTCGGGTAATCGAAAAGTCATCTGGCAACGCTGGGTTGCTGACTGGAATCAGTATAGTGTAAACACAGTGGGCCAAACTTTAGGGTGCTTCCAGCATAGGTTATCATTACATTTTATTGGTTTTCTTATTACTATTAATATAATATATTATAATTATATAAAAATATTCAATTTACAATTAAATTGTAATCATATTAATTATAATCATGTTTCATTCAGTCAGTCTATGCTTCCAGGCTTTGGATTCAATGCTTTTACCTTTTACATAACAATTCATATGTTCTATCAGAGACAATTGGAATACTAATTGAATACTAATTGGAATAATAGTTCCTATCGTCTTTGGTTCTACGGAATAGCCTATATCTTATAATAATATTTCATCAGACTCCTCAAGCTGAAAAAAAATTAGGTCATATAACTGTAAGTAACTTCAAAAGCTCAGTACAACTAGTTTGGTTATTGGTTTGATGTTCTTGTTCTGTCTTTATTTCAATTATTTCATACTCTACTTTACCCAACATTAGTTATAAAAATTGATAATCCAGACATTACGAAACAATACGAAACAATTTCATATTGACCCGTTGACCAAGATCAATATGAGCTGAAAGTTATTGCTGTATGTTTGAGTGGAACTTATAGTGACATTTCGTCGGTCTCATATTGTAGGATTGTTTGGTATTTGAATGGACTGTATTTTTAAGAAGTTTTTTTTATATTTACGATTTGAACCCAAATAATTGAGAACAAGTAACTTATTGGAGTTTCCAAAGCACATGCAAAAAAAAGTGAATATAAACTACTTAAAAATCGATACGAAATCACGATTGAATATCGATTAGGAATCGAATCGCCAATAATTCGCAACCATTCACTACCAGGAGGCAGCACTAGACGGAGCAGTAATTGAATCGACCGGGAAACACAAAAATTCCAATTCAGATGGAGAAATGCAGGCCAAGTGGCCAGAACAAGGATACAGGCTCGTATAATGTCATCATCAAATTATACCAACATTTAGTAGAAGAGTAAGGCATAGCCTTGAATAAATTGCATAGCCTTCAAATTTCAAATTTATCCATTGAGAGCACGAGAGAAGTCGTCTTTCGACCAATCACAAAGCATCTCAATAATCGAGGAAAAATTTGTCCATTTATTCCCTAGCATTAAATACGTACTACTTGATTCCTCAACCACTCGTTTAATCGTCATTCATTGCAATTGGCGTCAATTGCATTCATACTTCGAGGCGTCAGCAAATATTGATCTGCAAAAATTGGACCACTCGATTAGCTTTCAATTGGCAGTTGGACTGTGTGTGGCGGTCGAGTGTTTTTCAGCTGTCCTCTCAATCAATGCTCCCACCCTTGATCTCGACGTTGTTCAAATATCATTTTTCTACTGCAATGATTGAAATGATAGATGTTGATAATGATTGTGATGATTCTTATGTATGTTTAGAATTCAGATCATTCATTTCAATAATCATGGGCTCATTCTGAAAAACTTTCAAAAATTTAATAGAATTGACACAACTTCATCAATAGTGGTTCCTCCAGTATCATAGCAGATTTAGATTCTTGCTCAAGCTAGGGTCAATAAAGTTAAAAGCATATTAGCATATTTATACTGAAAGCATATTAGCATAGCCCCCTCTAAATTACATGGCCGCGGCCTTAAATGTGATAACCTCGCAATACCGGCTGGTTTCATTATAAAATCATACTTATAAAAAACACTACAAACACATGTCTTATGAAACACATGACTGATTTGCATTGCTCATGCAAGCCGGTGCAGCGACGTTGTCACATTGAAAGCCGCGGCCATGTAGTTTAGAGGGGGCTATGATAATATCATTTTGATAATATTATTAGCCTTTCACCCTTGACCTATTAACATCTCACATTACTGTCTTTTTTCCATCAAGAATTTACACGTTTTGCAATCAACAATTGAAAGAATAATAACACTTTAGATTTTCACCTTTCGCCTAATCATCTCAAATCTCACGGAACATGCTTTTCTAAACTAATAACTAAAACTTAATACTAAATAACGCAAATCACATTGGTCATTCTCCAATTTGAAATTTATCACCTTTTAATGCTTCAAACTCGTTATAAAAGAAAACACTATTATCATGAAGTTGCGTAACATCGATAGAAATCTACAAATAACTTCAATTATTAAACTCTTTATAATGCATGTCTTCTTTTTCTATTTGAATCTTAATTCTACAGTTTCGAATGTTCATTTGATAGGGATGTCGAACTGTCTCACAAAATAACAGTCTGGCAACCTTGCAATGGAGAAACCTAATATTGCTTATCGCTCAGGTTTTTCCCGTGAAGATGCACCAAAAATGATGAAATTTAGAGCATGCAAGTCCTAGAAATTTCAGATGATTGTATCTGAAACAAGTCATATTTAAAATAATATTATCAGTCGATCGAAAGAAGTTATCCAAACAAAGAATTGATATACTCAACATACCTGGTAACATTCTTCAGTTCAATAACATTCCTTTGTTGAATCCTCCCCCTATCAGCTCACACATGTATGATCATTCCATTGCCAGGAGGATTCCTGTTCTGCCGAGTTCAAGTGCAGGGGCTTACTTGGGACAGCCGTGCAGCGATCTGTGAGTAAAACAAGACGCGCCCCTCACGTCATATTATTTATCTCGCGTTTTGTACTTCGCTCGCTGTACTTCAATTTTATTTATTGTCAATTCAAGTGTTCTGCTACTCACTTGCTGCTTCCTTTTTCAGTGATCCCAACTCCCACTACCTCCATATCTTGTTACTCCCACTTCTCTTACACCCACCACATTTCTGATTCTTGTTTTCTTCTTCATATTCTACTTTTTCTTCTTCTTCTTCTTCTTCTTCTTCTTCTTCTTCTTCTTCTTCTTCTTCTTCTTCTTCTTCTTCTTCTTCTTCTTCTTCTTCTTCTTCTTCTTCTTCTTCTTCTTCTTCTTCTTCTTCTTCTTCTTCTTCTTCTTCTTCTTCTTCTTCTTCTTCTTCTTCTTCTTCTTCTTCTAATCCTTTTTTCCTCTCCTTTCTCCTCCTCCTGCTCCTCCTCCTCCTCCTCCTCCTCCTCCTCCTCCTCCTCCTCCTCCTCCTCCTCCTCCTCCTCCTCCTCCTCCTCCTCCTCCTTCTCCTCCTCCTCCTACTTCTCCTCCTTTATCTGCTTATTCCATTTTTCTTCTTCCGAATATTCTTCTCATTATAGGCCTACTTCTTATTTTCATTATTTTTTCCTTTGCAAATTTTCAAAATTTCCTTATTGTTCACACTCTTCAATCTTCAATTTCCTTCTTCCTCCATATTCCTCTCCTCCAGCTCTTTTCGTTCAGAATTCCCCCTTTTTCCCATTCATGCGGGTACTGTTCTGTTTTCTCTTCTTTTTCTAATCTCTCTTTTTGTCTCTTCAGCTTCCTCGAAACTCAAATAATATTTTTCGATCATTTTCTTGTCTTGTTCTGATTCTTTTTCCTTTTTCTCTACAATTTACTTCTCTTACTACATTCGATTTTCAAAATTTATATATTTCTTGATTTCCTCTCTACCACCTCCATCTACCTGCTTGGCCTTTCTCTATTAATTTTAATTTGTAATGCCTCTTCTCCCTTCTCTCTTACATTTTTCATTGTTCATTATATTTCCTCATTTGTTCCATCTTCTTCTCATTCATTACTTTTGGTTTCTTCTCCTCTTCTACCCTTCTCTACTTGTATTATTCCTTCTCTCCCACCTCCTCTTCCACCTCCTCATCCCCCTCCTTTTCACCCTCCTCTTGCACCTCCTCTTCCACCTGCCCCTTCTCGTCATCCTATTACTATTTCCCCCCTCCTACTCATACTCCTCCATTTGCTCATCGTCTTCTTCCTTCATCACTTACTCATTCTCCTGCTCCCTATCACACTTATTCATTTCCTATATTCTCATATTATACATCCACTTGTCTGTTCGCGAGATCTTGTAAAATGTAGGGGTGGCAAGAGCTTTTGATGCCAGGGAATATATATGGTGAAGAAAAAGAAGGAGTAGAATAAGAGGAGAAGAAAAATGAGAAGGAGAAAAGGTAAACGAAAAAGAACCCTGGGCTCTTGAGCTACTTGTCAGTTGGATGTGCGCTGTTTTGTTCAGCATATAAAATAAATCAGACAGAACCCTTCTCTTCAACTTATTTGAACCCCTTCTATCTATCATGCTGCACCTTGCCTCCAGTTGACTGTAGGATAGCTTTTAAAGTGATATTAGCTCACGGCTGTCTGATTCTTGTTATGTTCTTCAATGTTATTCAATAAAGTACCTTTCCCTCTCTTCTGTCCTCCATTTCTTCCTTTACGTTGTTCTTCCTTTATCTCTTTTTCTCTCCCTCTTTCCTTGTCTCTATATATTCCTTTCCCTCTTCTCGAATCACTTTTAGTTGTCTCTTTATCTTGAGCAGAAACAACAGGTATCACCCCAACGTTGTATACTGTACAGAACTGTTAATTGGTTTTTATTGTAATTGTTTATTATTACAATAGAAATGAAAATGAAAAACATTACTACGGTTTGTACAAGTATGTATACAAAATTTACAGAGAATGAAATTTCAAGGTCCAGGATGATTTTGGACATCATCTATATTAATAAAAGAGAGTTGGTGTCTGTACGCTCGCTTATAACTCGAGAACGGCTGAACCGATTTAGATGATTTTGGATTCGTTTGAATTTTTAAAGCACTGGTTAACATAATATGTATTAAAATATAAGAAAATCTCTTTATAATTAATAAATAATTAGTAAATTAATGACCTAACCTATCAAACACGACATCCATTTTGATCCAGTCCAAACAATAATGCTCCTATGAA
The DNA here is from genome assembly GCA_017141395.1 of Laodelphax striatellus. NCBI lineage: Eukaryota > Metazoa > Arthropoda > Insecta > Hemiptera > Delphacidae > Laodelphax > Laodelphax striatellus. The sequence continues at coordinate 19,038,092 of CM029535.1, forward strand.
ATCGATGTGTAGTTGAAGATGCTACTATTTATAGGTCTTCCCAAAGACGAACGCGGTGGTGTAATGGATAGCGACTCTGCCTTCCACGCAGACTTCTCGGGTTCGATTCCGAGACGGGTGGAATTTTTTTGGCAACTTTCAGCATTGATTAATATTGATTATTATCCACTCGCTTTATAAAAATTAGTATATTGCAGATTTATTTAATTTTATTAATAATTTTATTCATTTTAATTTTATTAATAGATACAGATTTATTTTATTTTTTTATTTTATAAATACAGATTTATTTTATTTTATTAATAAATTGAATAGAATTTAATTTTATTGCAGATTTTAGTATATTTCTTTTAATTTCCATCAATAAAGCGATTGGATATAGATATTTTTACTTCCTGACATTTTTTCGTGGGGGGGTGATATGAAGGGGGGACATTTAAGGGGAAGAAGGGGGGGTCATGAAGGAGGGCATTTGAGGGGTAAGATTTTGGGGGGGGTTTACATGAGGGGGGCCAATTAAGGGGAAGAGGGGTAACATTGGTGGGAAAGAGGTTGACATGAAGGTATTTGTGGGGGGAAGGAAGGGGGCATTTGGGATGAAATTTATGGGGTGGCATGAATGGGGGGGGGACATATTTGTGGGGTGAAGAGGGGGGATATTTGAGGGGGGAGAGGGCGATACAAAGTTCGCCGGGACAGCTAGTTAGAGAATAAACAAATAATTGATTTTTGTGTTCGTCGATCATGCAATTCAGATTTAATTCCTTGATCAAAGGTTACATAAAATCACACAATACTGGGACGCAAACGAACAAATATATGAATAAAATAAAAGTATATTAAGCATATATGTAACAGTACATGTGATTCGATTGGTGTTGGACTTTTTATGTTGGGATGAATTCTGGGTGGAATTATTAATGAAAACCGGAAATTTAACATGAGAAAGGATAGGGAATAAGCATTTACAATGCATTAAAAGTATTGCCGTATTCCTAATTCCTACCGTTCACAATAGTAATTGCGGCTTCTATTCCTCCCATATTTCCAAACGTAGATTGATTCAACAAAGAAATCGGATCTCAGTTTTGAATTAATCGTAAATCGAATGAAAAATCCAGTTCAAAAGCATACGATTGATTGGAAGTCTCGCGCCTATAATCCATTTTGAAATAATAACCAATGGGAATGGAATCAGCTGTGCATAAACTACTTCGTCTGCTCAGTCAGCTTGAAACATAACCTTTAAAGTTGATTTTAAAGCTTGAATTGAAGATTATTATAATGATGATTGAGAACATTCGATACTCTAAATATGATTCCACAATCGATAAGAAGGAAAAATAGCGACAGGGAATTCTATTCCAATTATAAACTAATTTTACGTACATAGGCGTATCCTTTCCCATGTTAATCTACCCAGAGAGCATCACCGAAGATGCTCACAGCGAATAATAATTATATTAATACAAGTAACTACATGAGTATTGGCTCAAATGGCGTTCATGAATATGGAATAAATCAGGTTTGTACAGATGTTCACATGTTTGAAAAATTGATTCTCTGAAATTCCTTTTAATTTGTGATTTTTAAATAGTCATCAAGACTCAACACTATCAATTCTGTGCTCTTGTCTTTATAAACGAGAATGATCAATTCTTTAAAACTGAGACAAAATTATCACCAATTTCTCTTATTATCCCCACTGTACCAGTTTCAGCCAAGACTGTCAGCAAGTCAGGGACTGTAGAAAGATTATTCGCAATAATGGCTGCCTGGCAAATACAGTATTCCCCTTTCAAGATGGCGCCTATTTTTCAAGAGGACAGTTACAAACTTCTGTCCCCTTCCCCCACAGAAGAAATGAAGGCGAGGAAAAGACAGAAAGAAGAATGAATGGCGAAGAAAAATAAGAAGAAATGTAAGAAATGAGCAGCCCTTGGAGCAAAGGGACAGCTAAGGGAGGAAATGCAACTCTAATTTTACTTTTAATTAAGTCTCGCCATTAATCAAGGCTGGAGCTCGGGTACAGACGCTGCTTTTTCACATTGCCTTTCAAGAACACAGTCAGCGTCCTTTTTCTTTTTGCTTGCCTTTCGTGTCTCATTCTTGTTCTTCTTTATTTTATTCCTCTTGGAACTCCTTTACCAACCCCCCTCCGACACCTATTTCGACTTTGAAAAATGTCTTCTCCACTTGTGCCGCTGCTGCCCTTACTAACTTCTCTCAGCTTCAAAACGCTACATGCGCTCATTATTTTCTGTACAAAATTACTATTGAGTCTGGATTCTTATTCTTCTACCTCTCTTGAGCTTTTTCCTCTCATTCTCCTTAAGTTTCTCTCTCTTGTCTCTCTTTTCATCTCAGTTTACCATCTTGTCCATTTCTTTATCTCCTCCTTCCCAATTCATTGTTCAATTAGCTGACATTTGAATAGATTGAGGCTCATACAACAGTTCTCTACAATCACTCTACTCTCATTTACAATATACTGAAATTCATTTTGTATGTTTCTTGTTCTTCAGATGCATGCTCTACGTACATGATGGACTACAACATGAATAACAAGCAGACTAGCATAACAGGCTACAGACATCTCCCAGATAGACTTAGGCCCAGCGCCCACGAAGCAACTGCTATCTGACTGCAGTTGCCAACCCAGCGTTGCCAGATAAAATTTGGCTGTTTTTCGGGTAATCGGGTAATCTAACCTACAGCCCACAGCCAATGGTATCCGGCAACGCTGGGTTGGCGACTGCAGTCAGATAGCAGTTGTTCCGTGGGCGCTGGGCCTAACATTTTAAAAATACAGTATCATTATTGTATATACCGTACAAAAACAATAGTTCACCGAATGACTCTTATGTATTCATTTACTTTCTCGTAACATGAGGTAAATGACATGATATCAGGCAAATTTTTAACATTACTATGAATTGTTTTAGTACTAGTTTATACAGTCAGTAAAATTTTATATAGTTACTAAATTTGTGATGCTGTTTTTTTGCTGAATAAATAAATTAAAATTGTCTTATTGTTCAATACATACAATTTTAGTTCATATGATTAGTCGGGTTCTGTTTGATTCAGATGTCTCTTTAATTTTCTCAAGCATCCATTTTGAATTTCTATTCAAAGGAGAATAACTTCTTTTAACAATTTTACTAATAATTTTTCATGAATTCACATTACAATTTATTTTATTTACAATAATTCTCGCAGGAAAACTATCAAGCACAAACACTCTCCTGTCTCCTACTGCAGAATACTTTCGTAGGTGGAAAATTCCAATCATCCGAGGTCTCCCTTCACAGAAAGCTGACTCCAGATTAAACGCGCATTCAGATTCCAATCCATGACTAACTCGGAAGGCAGCTGTTTGATGACTACGATGATTACGATTACTACGCTCACATGACACCCTTGTTAGTAAACAGATAGAGAGGGCAGGAATTCAATGATTGTTGATTGAAAAGAGAAGAAGAGAGAGAGATAGGGAAGAAGAGAAGAGAGGGAAGAAGTGCTCCTGTTTTGACCCCGTGGTTCGAGACAGGGCCCAGCACCCCTTGTTTGTAACATGACAAACGATCTTGCATTTTTGTCTGATTTTATTATTGCGTCAGTCACTATCACTTACACCGCTGCTAATCGGGTTCTCTCTTTCTCCCTTCTTTATCCCCCTCTCTCTTTTTTCTCCTCTAATTTTTGTGGGGAGTGATGTGTCCAGATCGGAAATTGGTTAGGGCGCATAGCAAATTACTGAGGGTAGGTTTCACTTGTCACCGATACGAACAGGTTATAGATTGATCAGTGTGGATGTAGGCCTATGTATAGCTTAGAAGAAGTAGGTCTGCAGAATTCCATTATTCCATGATTTTGTTGATTTGAAGTTGAAGTTGAAGTTGATTTACACTGAGTTCTGTTACTTGGCAAGTTGATTTTTAGGAATAGTTGTACCGATGTCTGTTTCAAATAGAAGATCTATTTTGTATCAAATTCACTTTTGATGGAAAACTTCCATTATTATAAGAGTTCTAATTTGAAAATGAAAAAGAAGCTGTTGATTGAGTATTACATGAAATAATTTCATAATGTTCACTTTTCACCATCTATTAGTTCTATTTGTGCTTCAAAAACCGATTGATGAATGAACTTAGCTAACTGGATTGAACTAGGAGGACTAGAACTGGGAGGACTTTCAGCCACTATTACGAAAAAGCACGACAAACTTGATATTGTTATTTATTGCCTGAGTTTGATGAATTTGTTTCATCAAAATTGAATTTCACTTATTCACAACTATTCTCCAGTTTAGGACTGTGATAAGGATTTGAATTGTTGCTAATTTGAAGTGCATTATAATGGAAACTCACTGTATAAAATGAAAACTAGGCAAGTGAATAAAATAGCTCAATTTTTTCAACTTAAGTGTCAATATCACCAATTATCATCATACTACCATATTAACATACTAACACATCACAATTACAGAAAAAAAACTACCATAGAGTAACCTGATATGATCATGACTTCCTATTCAAATATGGAAGAAGATTTCCGTTACATGTTGCTAGTAAATGAAAAGTGAGCTCTTTACAAATACAAGTTTTGTGACGAACTCTGATCCTAATTCCGTTGATGGCTTTGATACAATTTCGCAGCAAATGACGGAACAAAATTCGAAACTTGCATCGACAAGACCAGAAGACACAAGCATCTGCACCCCCGACCAACGAAAAGTTCAAACTTTCTTGAAGACTGCTAACTTCATCACTCTTTCCCTTCTCACTTCTCTTCTTTACTTCTCCGCTTCCTTCCTCACTATTCTTTTTCTTCTTCTTTTTCTTCTTTATCTAGTCCTTCTACTTCTTCTCTTTCTTCTTATTCTTCTTCTGCTTCTTTTTCCTTCCTTTTCTTCTCTTTTATCTTTCTCCTCATCTTTCTCCTACACATCTTCCACCTCCTCCTCCTCCTGCTCTTTCTCCTTCTCCTTCACCTTAACCTCCTCCTCAACCTCTTCCTCTTCCTTCTCCACCTCCTTCAACCTCTTCTCCATCCCTCCTCTCCTTCTCCTTCGTCATCTTCCATTAGCATCTTTTCTCCTTCTCAACCTGACTGTCCTTTCCCTTCTCTCATCACCCTCACATTCCTTTTTTCCTTCCGACATCTTATTTTTGAATTCTTTCTCTCATTTCTTTCACTCTTATCTTGGCTCTTTGTCCATCTATTCTCCTTATCATCTATTCTTCTTATCTTCTTCTCCTCCTCCATCTTCAGCTTTTATAATTTCTTCTTCAATTCTTATCCTTCGTGCAGCTCTTCTTCCCCTTACTTACTCCTTCTTCTTCCTCCTTTTCATCTAATCTTTTAATCTCATTAAATTTTATTCTTCTCATTTGTTTCCTGCTCCTCCTCCTTATCATCATTTCAATATTTTTATTTTTTTTCTCTCTCACTTCTTATCCAAATTCCTCGTTATCTCCTTTTCTCCTTCTTCCTCTATTTTGATCTCCTCTTCTCTCTTTTCTTTCTTCTCTTCTTCTCTCTCTTCTCTCTTCTCTTCTCTCTTCTCTTCTTCTCTTCTTTCTCTCTTCTCTCTCTCTTCTCTCTCTCTCTTCTCTCTCTCTCTCTCTTCTCTCTCTCTTCTCTCTCTCCTCTCTCTTGCTTTCTCTTCTCTCTCTCTCTGTTATTCTCTCTTATTTTCCCAAGTCGAAATTAAGGCTATAAATTATTATGATCGCACATAAACAGGAGTCTTCGGCAGAAGCTTGATGCAAATTTTAGAAATCGCACAACTTCAAGACGATGAGTCTAGAGGGTCCGGGGAGGGAGGTCGAGTAATGACGACAAGAGGGGGTGAAATCTGAAAACTTTATGCAACAACCCTCGGTGAACAACCTCCAGAAGGATTAGAACTGTGAAAAACAGAAATAAAGGGAGGTTCTATTGTAGGTCTCCCCACCCTTGGCCTACAGGTACCACCTGATGAATGTTAAACAAACAACTAGGTATGCTAATATGTAATTTATATTCAATGTGTATGCGAATCTGCTAAATTTTCTCGATTAGAAGATGAAAGAGCAGAAAAAGAAGAAGAAGAAACAGATGAAACAAGAGTGAAAAGGAATAAGAAGGAGGAGGAGGAGGAAAAGGAGGGAGAGGAGTAAAGCAAGATTGAAAGGAAAATGAAAAAAAATAATAACAAGAGGTAGAAAATTTTATTATTATCAGAGAAATCAGCTTCGATTCGTTCTTATCAAATGCAAGTATGAAAATTCACTTTCAAATGCTTTCGTAATGAATAAAGAAATATTTTAAAGTCATCCAACATCGATAGATAAGAGGATTCATTCATAAAAGAAAGTAGATGTAACAGAATGTAGACCTAAACTAGATGTAACCTAGATGTATCCTAGATGAAGAATGTAACCTTGATTTCCTAGTTTTCCCTACAAAATTGGAATATTGTCATCGTCACTTCAATTCATAGTAATATTGGTGAGAAACATTTTGATTACGTGAATGTGATTAATCAAGTAGTATTAAAAATATGATATTCTGAGTAGCTGTAAGTTCAGCTCATTCTGCAGTATTTTCTACTTCACAATAACATCTTTGCAGAGCTCTCAAATTTTAGTAATCTTCGACCATTACTATCGTTATTGGAAGTAATTAAAACACTAAGATGTAATCAAATATCACTTGTTTATTCAATGTCGAACACGTTTCAGAACCATTATGCCATCTTGAGTGTACATCTCACCAGACACCGTGACCGTGTCAGAAGTTATTGGAAGTGATTCTTCCCCTAATACATTCAAATTAAAGACAAAATCTGAATTTGTAATTTATTCGAATACAGATAAGAAGTTTAATATAAGTTCAAGTTTAATGTAAATCTTGAAACTAATCGTACTTCGAAATTCCTAGCTAAATGAGATCTTTCGATAAACCATTATTTATTCATCAATGGAATATTCCATCAGACCTCAGGATATTAAATGTAGATTAGCCAATAAAGTGATCACATCTGCAAAATAAGAAATTCCTACTAGATGAACGTTAGAACTTTCGTAATCATATTATACAGTTCAAGATTTTGATGAAGGAATTTGCATCTTTCAATCGAATTCTATGGTAAGGTTGACCAATATCCCAGACGGAATTGATATTCGTTCGTTAAAATTCCACCTTTCATGAATATACAACGGTAACTTGAAAATCTCGAAGCTATTGGGTCTTGAAGTACTTTATAAACATTAGCATGTTCCAATAAAGCTATTGACCATCCGTCTAAATATTGAATAAATTTAACAAAATTTAAATATTCTCAATCATTGAAAAACTCATATCTTTTTCGAGAATAGGTTCGGTATAGACAGCCAAGAAGTTGTTATGTTATTGCTTCACCATCAATTTTAATTCTTTCACCATTCAATGCCTCTAGGAAAGCGGAATCAGAAAAACTAATCATGAATATTATTTCCAAGGCTTACAGATAATGAACTTGACCGATGGTTTAACTCGTTCAAGGCCACTGATAGGTAGGTAAGCAACGGCTACACACGATTTCTAGCTTCAAATATGAAACCCATTGGCATCAGAGAGAACTCAAAATTTCTAAAATCGCTGCTTTTATAGTTCAGGAAAAATTGTTTTCAACTAGAAATCGTGCTACTAGGAAATCGCATGAGAAGCTCGGGTAGCCTAGTGTGTAGCAATAAAGGAAGCAGCTCGCAACACAGCTGTAGTAATTTTTCCAACTATTCAAATTTAACTCAGCGACTTTCACAGCAGAATTTATTCGAAGAGAGTTATAAGGTTGCTGATTGTTTGATTCAACTCCAGTATTTCTTGCTCACCCTGATACATCAACCTAAAAACAAGGCAATCAAAAATTCAAATTTCCATTCAACTCCAGTATTTCCAGTTCACCTGAATACATTAACCTGAAAGAAGATTCTAAAATTACAATCAATCAAAAAATATTGAAGGATTATCGTTATCAGAGTTTTGGGATCATCTAATATCACCAATAGATCAATCATTGAATATCATTATCATCTATCATCTAGACTAGCTACAATTGAGAGAATATGAAACATTTAGTGGCGAAGAGTGGTATACTTCCAGTCATCGCCGGGTATATTTCCTATAGGAAGTATACCCGGCGATGACCGGTCAAGTATACCACGCGATGACCGGTATACCACGTTTTGCTACGGGAAACATTAACATTCGTTTATACTCGTAAATGGATATCTTAAATAAAGCTCCACATTTCTCTTTCCTTCTTTGGATACTATATTGACAACCCTAGTGATCTCCAACCCACAACATTGAGGGTGTCATGTGATGACATGTTTATCCCACAGAGGGATGACTCCAACTGAGCACTAATCCTTGCTGCGCAGTGCTGTCTCAGATCGAGGGGATGCTCGTCCGCTCTCCACCAATCACAATCCAGGGCGGCGCCCGGAACTACTTTCTATGGGACATTTTTGGCGCATGCGCACAGCCAGGATTAGCTCCCGTATGTTATCAGTGGTGTGGTGGTAGTGATACACGATCGGTCGCACTGTCAACGGAACAGAGGGTGTTGTCACTAACACATGCGCTGTTCGTGACTAGGGTCGTGACAAACTCCCTTCGACGACGTCCTCTGAGAGTGGAGAGTCGTCTGCGGTGATCGGGGGTTCTGTTCACCCTATGAATAAGTGGTTTGATTCGTATATCGTGTATCGTTCGTTAGATGATTCGGTAGTGCCGGTGAAATTTCTTTCATTCATAGTGGAGTAACTCTGCCAGAAGTAGTAGGAGTGTGTAAAGACATTATTTTGAATAAGTTATTACTGCTACGAAGACTGGTGATTGGTATGCACGTGAGATGATTCAGTAGTACCGGTGAAATCTTCATTATTCATAGTGAAACCAGGAGTAATACGATAATAGGAGTGTAAAGACATTATTTTGAAAAAAATTTCACTGCTAACACTGGACATTTATCAGTCGTAATATTGTTTTGGAGGACTTGGTAGAGATGGTGAAAGTTATTGTGGGATTAAAATTTAGAGCCAGGAAAGGTAGTAATCAGTTCATTGAATAGGTAACTAAATTGACAGAAGAGCATTATTTGTATCCCGTGAACGAACCTTGTTTTGAAGTGAGTAGAACTTTTGGACTCTTGAACAGTTGATTGTGTTGAACTGGATTGTGCTGTAATTTTTTACGTTTAGATTGTCTCTATTCCGCTTAAGTTCTGAAAGAGTATCTAATGCTGAAGATCTCTGTGCAGTTGGTATGGGTAATGCTCGAATTGATAGATGATTACTCTACAGTGATATGAGTGATAGAACTTTTACTTTTATAGAACTAAATTCACAAATTGTGAAATAATCTTGGAACATATAAACTGTACTAATCTATGATAAAGTTATAGCATACAGTATGATAGAAAATGAGTACGAAGTGACCAAAGTAACAACACAAAAGAAGTGAAAACTAACAAAGAAGAACAATATCTTCATTATTATTTCAACTATCAACCAAAAATCCATCATGAAAACTTGCAAAAAACGAGTGAAAAACAATGTTTTCTGTACTGGACTAGTCGACTATCTCCTCAGAAACAATTCCAGTGATTCATAGTTCGGCAACGAATACAAGTGATCGGTATCACTTGATTTGGATTTTCATATTATGAGAACTGCATGATAAATCAGTGTTCACAATTGTTCATCTTTAAGTTGCTAAGGTGACAAAGTGTCTTCAAGCACGCCGAATTTGAAAGCATACCTGGACCAGTACATTAGACAGTTCGCAATGCTGTACGATCGGATGAACAAAATGATAACAGGTAAGATTCTCCTTTTATTCAACGTCATTTAAAACAAATCAGTTCAACAATATTTCTCACAGCTTCTACAATATTCTTTATAAAAATATGTCTTTATTATTTTCAGTTATGTGTTCAAACCCAATTCCGCTTCATATTTCACTGTCGCCCACCTCATTAAATCTCATTACACTCATTATAAATGAATAAAATATATCATTATACTCATAGCACCACATTAAATCTCATTATACCTCATCAACTTCCATTTTACCCCATTCTCTTGGATAGTAGCTCTAGGGTAAGTAAAAAAAAATACAACTTTTAAGTGATAAATTCATCAACAGCCAAACTCATAGCACCTCATCATTATACCTCATCGCAATCTCATTATACCTTATCAAATCCCATTGTACCCATTATAGCTCTTGGATAAATCATAAACGTATTACAACTTTTAAGTCATAAATTCATCAACAGCCAGAACAATTCAACGTTCACAAACTGGGTGTTTTGTTCATTCATCTAATTTTGTCATTCACGTATTTATTATTACTTTGATGTATTGGAGGGGTGATAGTGAGTGATTTCCATCACGATATCTTCCTATAGCATTCATATTCTTCCTATGTTGAAATATTTGGGAATATTTGCTTAAAGTAACATACTGTACTACTTTGAGGTGTAATTACTCGTTTTTCAAATCTACTTATTCGATTCTTTTTCTCCACTATATAGCACTACTATATTCATCGTCGTGATCATTATATAAATTGGCCTCCTCATTAACCTTTGTTTCCCATCCTCCCTCATTCATCATACTGTGTCTGCATTCTGAGAATTTAAAGGAACTATTGATTGATTGAGATTTTCGTTTTATCAATATCATAATGTATTTGATAGCAATTGAATAATAATCTAATCTAATGTCAAAAATCAATAACTTACAATTTTCTCTGCTCTAGACATTCATCTCTAATCACATTCCTTCCCATGATAAAAACAACTCACGAGTAGATCTGCGAGTGTTTTAAAATAAATTTTGTTTACTACATTGTTCACACAGCATATGTGATGTATCATGTAATGATGTAAAAAATAAATTTGAATTTGAATCCACGCACAAGTCAAGAACTCATGTGGGCATCACTACAGCAAAAAAACCCTTCCATGGATACTTTTTTTTCATAAGAACTCGAATTTCATTCACAAGTGTCTACAGTCTGAATTACAATTGGCCAAACAAGAAAGAATATTCTTTTGATTTTACAAATTATTTCCTTGAACCGACGTCTATTCAAAATCATCGTAGTGCCTATAACGGCAGAATCATACCATTCTATGAAGTTGACTCATGTCTGTGGCGTAGTAGCCTAACTTGTCTGCTACACTACACCGGTCATAGGTTCAATTCCCATTCCGTCTGATATTTTTGGTGAATTTCACCTCTTCATCCACGGTAAATCAATAAGACCTTTGACCAATCAATAGACCTTTTATGGGTGTCATCAGCAGAGAGAATAATATTATCATGACAAAATAGTCAGATGTAAGTAATTTTGTTGAAAACTTCTATTACACTTTATTTTCCTCGTGAGTACGTCAACAAATACCTCAATTTTAAAAAAAATAGGCCTATCACAATTTATTTCTATGTGTTGCTTTTGAGCAACATAATATTCCGTGTTCTCTAATCCTATTTAGAATTTGTAAGTAAAGTGAAATGCCGATTGAATGAACGAGAGATAGAGAAAAAAGAAACGGAGAGTTAAGAGTTAAAAAAGAGAGATAGAAATTGTGAAAGAAAGAGATAGATTTACGATAATGAGCCAACTAATGCGTCCACATCAGCATAGGAGTGAAGCTCCAACTGAATGAAACTCAAATTGTATAGAGAATAATAATGAATAGAGAATATTCATGGTTAATAATAGTGAGAATGAATAATGATAGTGACTTATGATGAATAATAGTCAATGAGAGGATTTTACAACGTTGTTTCGATATGAGAATGTGCATTTGATTGTTTACACTGTAATGAAATCACTGAAATGCATTCTGAGCATTGAGAGGAGGTAGAAGTGGAGGGGGTCAAGAATTAGGAAGGGTGGGGGAGGGAGGAGTAGGGTGAGGTGGAGCACAATAACAATGCAATATTATTGAGAGATGCGGCCGAATGAAGTTTAATTAGGTTGGCCTGCAGTCAGCCCAAAAATGCTCGGAATCTCGATGTTGTTTTGAATAATCGAGATCAAACTGATGTATCTCCTATCAATATTAGTCGTGAATTTTTCCCAGGTTGAAATTTTTGAATCGACAAACAATTTTTTCGGAGTTTGTTGAGAGTAGGAGGTATGATGTTTATTATCATGAATTTGTCTGGAATGAGTGGTTGTTGGTTTGGTTGTTGAGTGGTTGTGGTTGTTGAGTGGAATTGGTTTCAATTTTCCAAGCTGATCGATGGATTCAGAATTTCTAGGTTGGGAGATGATCATATTTTCCAATGAAATTATAACCAAAACTCTTTGTCAAAGAGTTGAGCATAATATAAACAAAAGGAAAGACAAAGCAAAAATTAATCTGTATATACATTTGGAAGGAATGCATTGATATAATGTAGGCTGTTATTGAATAAGTAATAAAATAATGTATCAATACTTTAATATACTTTAATAGATTCTGATCCAAAAGCGTTTTCTTCATTTTTAAAACGTCACCATCCAGTACAGTACCGTATTTCTCAGTGAGCATCTTAATACATTATTTAACACCGACATACTCGTATTGAAGATTTTTAAAGTGAATATTTTTGTTGAATACATGTTGTAGGTTGACATCTTCCGCTGCATGAAGATTTCTACATGTATCAATCTATTTAAAGCAATCTGAATTTCAAATATCATTGCAATTAATGAAAGTATTTCTCCCCAGAAATATTATTTTCAGTGATTTAATAAGGTTTTATTAAATACCGTGAATATTAATTGTCCAATTCATTCAATTTACTAAGACCCTTGAAGCTACTCTCACAATCCAATGGAAAAGTCATACAAATTTTTATCCTCGATAGAGTCCCCCAAAAACGCGATTTTCAAATATTTGTCCAGACTTTTATCACCACCCTTGAAAAAACAGATTAACATGTGCAGACTGACTACCTGTCAAACACCTGTACCACTCAGCCGAATTGATAAGATAAGCAAGGGCCTGTATAGATGGCACAGCTAACAGCTCCTAGCTAAATAACAGAATAGCTGGAGCTCTTCAAGTTTTTCAAGTAGCTGTCGCTTAAACGGTGGCTGAAGTGGATTCTCGCGTGTTTAAGCATACATCGAAGCTGTGTGAAAGTGATTTGAAAAGCGTTTTGGATGAGGGGTTTGATGCATTGTTTTCCACAACATTGAAATTCGACGGAAATCCTTGCGAGAGGAAAAGCATGATTTGTGGGGGTTGTACGTCGGAGGTGACTCGCCTGAAAATTCATAAATTTAATGAATATAATTTTCATCTGCACCAATACAGTGAGCACTGTTAAGGCTGATGTTTGATTTTCTATTTCATTCAGTATTTTTATTGGCTACATTGATTGGAGTAGGTCTACCAAATAAAAGCTATAATACCCTCTATTTGAATTGTACGAATTCATAGTGGGCTACACATTAATACCCTAATAAATCGAGACACCGGTTATGGTTATTACACCATTTCTGGGAACGTAAATTAACGGCTAAATAGACAATATCAATAGAGCTGATAGGACCACATAATATATTTTAACACATATTGTATTATATATTGTAGTGTAACACATAGTATATTATGGCTATTCATTTTTATTATGTAAGCTTTATCTGTATAAATCTCATCTCGTATCATTCTGTTTATGTATGATGTGATGGAAACTACACTAATATTATTGAATTAGAAATTAATGTACACCATCCTGTACTTAGAAAGCAGACTATCTGACCCTGTCCTTAGAAAAACCCCAGGATGATATGAGAGTTTGAAATGAGTTTAAACTTAAGGTTGAACTTGATGCTTCAAAACAATAGGATGATAACATTATCAAGCATATCTATATGAATAATAAACACTTTCTAGAGGGTTTATTTTATTTTTCTGTTTAGAATCCACAAATTTCTTATTATAAAACATAACCTATAAGTGGATTAGTATACTGCTGACTAGTATTTTGCAAAATATTAGTGAAAATAAACTGCTAATAATACTAGTAACATCAGTTTCTTGATGCAACAGAAAATATTAGACTTAGTACATTAGTATTTCTAGATTTTTATAATAGTAGACTAGTTTTACTAGTCCATTCATGCAACAGGCCCCTGAAGAGAGAATATCAACCAAACTTAAAAAACGTTCAAGAAATAATAACATAAAATTAAGAACAAAAAATTTGCGGAAAATATAACATAAAATGATTACTCTTGAAAATGTTCTTAAGGAATGTAAATTTCAGCAAAGTTATTGTTCATGCTGCGTTAGAGGATGACCATCTGAATGTGCTGTTTTTGGAGACGTTTTCATGCGTGGCGAAGCGTGGTATACTTATTTGGTCATCGCCTATAGGAAATATACCCGGCGATGACCAAATATATCAAGTATATAAGCGTGGTATATTTGGTCATCGCCGGGTGTATTTCCTATAGGCGATGACCAAATAAGTATACCACGCTTCGCCACTAGTTTTCAAAGAATGAATGTTTTTGTTATAGGAACCCGGGATAAAACACATATATTTTATTTAGAAAAAATATATAATCTATCTTGAATGTTATGAATTTTGCAATGTTGCTATAGTAAAATACCTCTACATTACTTTCTATTCATCTCATTCACCTTCGATTATAAACAATATTAAAAAATAAAGAAAATATTTCTAGTTTGAAGGGGAATAACAACTGATGTCATCGATTCATAAAATGGAAGTTTTGGTCTATAGGAATTGTGGAAAATTTTATTTGAAGAAACTTATTAGCCAACTAAACTATAGCCTGATACAAACCAATACCTCATGAATCAGAATTGGAGAGTCCTGAACAGTTGTAAAATTCATTAAAAAACGTTGAGTTTGATTTCGTTCAATCTTCAACTTGATAATACTCAAAATATCAGTTTTCTTCTCTATTTTGTGAGATATCTCAAACAGCTCTGTAGTTGAGAGCTTGCACTTGTTTCCATCGGACTAACAGGCAAATGTCACTCAAGATGAAGTTATTTTCATAATCAAATATAGGTCACATTTTATTTGGGAATGTCATGTATAGTCTACGAACGGCTGTGAAAACCTTGATACGATTCCTGATTATCCTTGAACATACATACCTCCCAATATATTATTTGCAATCATTGATTTGAATATCGCCAATATCCACGAATTTCCTCAAATATTACATTTTCTTGACGCTCGGACTCTAATTTCAGATTCCCAGTCAATCACGTATGATTTCCTAGAATTTCCTGCAATTCACTAGAATGATCCAATCAAGAGCAGTTGATTGATCCAGCATGCCTTTAATTTACCTATTCAACGTCAAAGGATCAAAATTAGTCTAGACCGTCGGGAACACAGCCCTGTCTAATTGTTTCCGTTCAAAGCACACACTGACTGATAGGACTAAATTATGTAGTTTGAATTCAATGTTTGGAGCTCTGATCAAATTTGATGTTCTCTCCTTCTCATTATAATTATACACTGCTACTACATTTCAGAATCTATCTGTCTGAGTGTTCAATCACTTCCCTTCACTATTTCTAATTTTTTTCTTTCACTCCACATTGAAAAATCTCTCACTCTCTTCTTGCCTACTCCCTTACACACTAACGCGCGCGCTCTCACTCTCTCTCTCTCTTCCTTTCTCCTTCTCTATCTTCCTTTCTCTTTCTCTAACTCCCTTTCTCTTTCTCTCTCTCTCCATTCCCACATCTATCTATTTCCTTATAGACTGCACAAAAATTGTAAGTATTAATCGGGAACAACCGAAAACTTTGCTTCGATATTAATAATATTCTGAACATCTAAAAAATACAGAGACGTTCAGAACAATCGAAACTTTGAGAACGTTCGGGAACAACCGAAAACATTGCTTGGATATTAATATTCTTGACATCTCAGGAATACAGAGACGATTTTTATGTTCTTCTCAACAAAAATCCAATGATTTGAAGTAGTGATAGGGAATAGGAATTCCGTGATCGTGATATCGGGATAGGGACTGAAGATTTCGATCAGATGTCCTAAATGTTTCTGTATCGAGATTTCCATAATATATAAAGTAATAATAATCAAGAGTAACCCAAGCCCTGGTCCAAATATTAATATCCTCAACGTTGTTTAACATAACATCTTCATACTATTTCTAAATTAGATTCCATCACAAGTAGTAATCGGAAAAAACTGAAGTCTTTGTCCAGGTACCAATATTCTGAAAGTCTATCGATATATCAATGTTACCACCGGAATCCATCATCGAACAATTCGATTTCTGCATTTCATGTGATGAGGAAATACAGTTTAGTTGAGAAGGAAATTCTGCAGTTCATGAGGATATACACCAAATCCGTATTATATGATCTGCAGGCGTCAGATCGAAGCGGATTAATCAATAACGCACGTCATTCCTGCAAATTGAATCCGCACTACTCAATTCTCATTAAAGTGCAAGCTGAGTGACCAAGCAATGCAATCATTGCGGCCTGAAATTGCCTCGGGATGTGCTGGTCATTAATCGTCAAATGAAATCATCATCATTATCATCATCATCAACCAGGATCGAGCTGCAGTAATGTCGGCTGTTAAGATAGACAAATCACACCCCCGTCAGCACTATTAACAGCATCATCAGCACTGCAACTGGTTTTGAATACGAAACCAAACACGTGGAAGTGGATGATGTTTGGATATGAAGCGAGTTGCTCTGGACCCAGAACGCAGCAAGTGATCATATCAATCATTCCTACCTTTGCCATTCAAAGATCATTGAGTAGGCCTGTGAGGGTATCTTTCCGGAAATAGGCCGTTGAGTAGTTCAAGATAAGGATGATTAACCCAAAATGTCGTTTATTAACATTTAGGAATCATTTGAAAATCCCTTAACCGTGGATAAAAACTAGGGTAATCTGGAATATTTCAGTAAATAACAAATTTCAAGACAAACCCTCATTAGGTATTGAATAATGTAAACCTAAACTGATTATTCTGATCAGAAGTGGGCCCAATATTTACACTTTAATGGCTAATCAACGATCAACTTTGATTGATATTTTCAAATAAATAGTTTGATAACATAAATTTGAAAAAGGTTTTCAAAATCAAAACCAGAACAGAAGTCAATATTTAATTGCCATGAGTTTAGAAGAGTTGAAATAATGTCACTTCAGAGACAAGGCTGTGCGGGGTTAATCAAGAGTATGAAGTGGGAAAATCAATACTAGGTGTGAGGATGGATACACTCGAAAATTGAGAAAATAACTTGAGGCCGGTTCATGAGCTCGAGATTTAGCCAAGTCCTAGACTAAAACGGGTGGCTACCGTAGCGTTGACAAGCGTTTGTCTCGATAGGTTAGTGGGTAAGCAACATAGAGAGCCCTTAGTACATAGTGTCGAGGCTAACGTTTGTTGATGCTAAAGTGGTCACCCGTTTTAGTCTGGGACTTGGCTAAATCCCGAGCTCATGAACCGGCGCTTAATGACAGTATTTCACTGGGGGTGCGATAAGTTGAATAATATTATTATCCTCAATAATTTCAATGCAGGTCGACAATGTTCATGATCATTGGAATGTGAGCTATCTGAAAAACAGTGGTCACGAAGCAGCTTGAAAGCTGCATTGCATGTTCCATGTTTTTCACTTGCTCATGTAAACTGAAACATTTTGCTCAATAACTCAATAATATTCATATCTACATTCTCTCATGCAATTGGATGTTCTATACCCTATACCGACAACATAATCCAGATAGATATTTATCTGTATTTCATGTTTTCAATTTCTCCCTTTATAAAATCATTTTTGAATTTTCAACAGATGAAATGGGATTGAACAGTATATTACAGTAGGCCAGAGAAGTATTAGATTGTTACAATCTAGTAGTAGTACTATATTTATATTTTCTTCATTATCTGATATGGAAAATTGGATTCACTTTGCCTCACAGATCTTGTCAGTGGAGTTTCTTCGAAATATTTATCTCTTTTATCCGCCAAGTCTAAAAACGAGACAAAGGTGAGATATTTGTTCACAAGTATCTGACAATGGATTTGTCAAATTGAGTGACCTACTGAAGTGGCGAGTAAATAGAATAACTCACTAACACTCAACTCCAATTCCTGAAGTTGGTGTCCCACTCACTCAATGTCACATTGTCTCTCTCTCTCCCTCATCTCATCATCATTTTTCCACTCTGTCACACACTTACAGGGAATATCTTCGTCCCACTCACTCTCTGGAGTCTGTCTATTCTACAGCTTTTCAACTCACTGTCTTCCACTCTCCGAAAAAGCCTGGTCTTGGCGTCTACAGAAATGATTTGATGTCATTGAGAAAATTAACGTTGTAAAGAATTACATTGAAGCCTTGAACAAACCTTCTCAAGGTAACAACATGCTTCCTTGGACTTTTTTTATCGAATCCTTACCACTTACAAGTAAAAATTTTGTAAACAATTTTCTTGCTATAATTCCATTGAGATTTATATTCTTTGAGACTTCTATATCTCTATGCCTTCTAGATGATATAGGATATAAGCTAAGAACTAATATACACAAATACAGCTAAGGGTACAAACATAAATGAAGCTCATTTCAAGTGTTTGCTTCAGCTGTGTGAACGCTCACATTAAATACAGCACAACTAATGCACAGCTGTGAGCAAGCGTTTAGCAGCTTTGTATGTAAATTCAACCTAATGCATCTATCAGCTACGAAACTATAGTCAATTCTCTATGTATAATGCTCATGCTTATGGTTGCAGATACTGCTGCTAATGGCATTGAGTAGTACTAATGGTTATTCTAATGATTCACTGCTATAATTCTATAATATATTTTTCCACTATGGAACTAATAAACGGATGAAAAAATCAATTTATTCCCCACTGTTGTGTTAGGCTATTCACATGCAGGATTTACAAATTATACGAGAGGCTCTGAAATCAAATACGAGAAACGATTTGGGGCATCGTGGGGTGTATTGTCAAATATTTAGAGTGAAAGTCAAACTTTTTTCGATACGGAGCGGTATCGCAAAATCACGAACAAAGATTCAATATTGAATATCATTCCACATTTCAACGTCCGCTACAGCTACATTTACGGCTTCGAAACTCATTCACGAATTGGAAAGCAACGAAACTTTTCAGTCCTATTTTCAGAATGGATCTGTATTCCAGCTTTTCAAAAAAACCGTATCAATGGGCTGATTCTTGGCGCGGATTATATCTGAATGGAATTGTGCAATACACAGTCCCGGTCTGAGTCGATGCGACGATTTTCAATGTGTCCAAGATAAACTAACCTAGGCTTCATATTGGATGGTTGATCCTCGACTTGCTACGGCTCTATCCTATCTAGACCGACACGTTGCAATAACATGGAATCTCCCTCTCCTGTCTGTTGAACACAAATGGGGGTAAACTCCCCCCCTCACAGTTGCATGAACAACAAACTATGTGTATCCCCTCCTAGAGGTTTGTGTGTCCCCTGTCATGAAAGCTAAGGGAAAGTATGACCCCCTCATTTGAAAATTAGGGGTCTGAGTGAAACCCCCTCTCTGGTAGAGAGGTTGCCCCCCTCAATTGGTAGGGGCGTCTGATTGACCCCTCCCTGCTGTTGGGATTTAGACTGGCAGCTTACTGAGAGAGAATGAAGGGTAAATATAGATCGACCGGATCATCCGACAAATGTAGCATGACGCGGGGTCCGGGGGGGGGGGCATGTAAACCCTCCTTTCCCGGCAGCTACCCTGTTTATCTATTTTTGTATCTGTTTGCACAACGTGCTGACCAGCGGAAATTATTCAGTGATAAACCTCCGCCTGATGGGTATTCAGATTGAAATTTCCTCGTAGCCAACAAAAATAAAATACATTGTACATTGTATTACACGCATGCATCAATCTGTCGGATTTCTATATCTTGTTTGTTCACGAAGAACATTATTTTGTAACAGTCAACATTTACTTGCCCGACAAGAATGATTTTTATGAGGGGAAATTCGGAATTGATTGGGACGATTCAATGCCGAAATTCAATGAAGCGACTTAAGAGAATAAATATCTCTCTCAAGTTCAAGTTAAATATCTCTCTCAAGGTCAAGTTAAATATATCTCCCAAGTTCAAGAGAATAAATATCTCTCTCAAGTTCAAGTTAAATATCTCTCTCAAGTTCAAGAGAATAGAATGTCTCTCTCAAGTTCAAGTTTTGATGTTGATCAGAATGATTTGCAGAATGAAGGCATCAATATCATTAAACAGGACTCTAGGAATCATTTTATTTATAGTGCAACAAGAATCATAAAGGACTCATTAAACTACGTTATTCAAATTCCCCTAATCCGTACACACTCCTCGATTTATCCGGTCTGATGCCTTACGTCTTTAGAAAAAACGCCTTCAGTCGAAAACGTAAATCGCGTTCACAATTTTTCGCAGCTATGGTTCGCTGCTGCTTGGATTATTAGATTACTTTCTGTGTAGTAGCTGTATTGTGGCTGAGCCCCAAGGTTGGCATAGCAACCGCGTCACATTGAAGATGCTGGTATACGTTTTGGAGTTAATTTAGTGATCAAAAGGTAGGAGTTACCTTAAACTTCTTGCACACTAGTGCGGTCCGGGCCCGGATCGGGTGAATATGTTTTGACTGATGAATCATGCGGATGTATTCAGACGCTTTAGTGTGAAGATACTCTAGTCATCCCTTCCGATCCGGGCCCTGAACGCACTGGTGTACTAATGTAATTATACTATACATCAGCCGAGTCAGTTAAGAGTGGTTCTAGTAAGAGATGGCGGAATATTGCATATTTTCACTTATTTAGCCTACTATTAACAAATCTACTGTTCCATAGAGGCTTGATTCAAGTATGAAAGAGTTTGGATGTTGAAAGTAATTCAACAAGTTTCCAACTAAAGTGATTATCTATTTATGAATTTATCGATGAAGATATTTATATAAATATGAAAGAAGTGTTGTATAGAAGTTTAGAAGTTTCTTGTCAGAATTCAATGTGAATTTGCTGCAACTACATCAAATTTGAAAGTTTTTCTTTTTTATTGCTATTTATTCTCTACAAGCCATTATTGTCTATTCAAATGTTATATTGTTTTCAATTTATACTCATTATTATTGTGATAGCAACTTCTATTTGTATGAGTAAATGCTCCAAAACAAATAAAATGATTGATTGATTGACTGATATTCTCTACAAATCTTTTTTAATATACGAACGAACATGAAGTATTTTAGTCAAGTTTCTCTGTTTTAAACATGAATTGATTCAGTCTAGTTGGTTGTGTACAATCAATACTATACAATTATTCATGAGAATTTCTCATTCATGAATCAACACTTGTGATTGACATAATAATTATCACTGTATCAACATTATCATTAATGTAACTTTTTCTAACTACGCCTAATAAAGAATATTTTAATTCAGCATTCATATCCAGATATTGCAAGTACTAGAGTATCCATAGTGATCGTTTATTTCCCACAGGTTATCACTTTTCCACCAGACCTTTCTTTAAAAAAAAGGATTAACACAGACTTTTCTTTATAGAACACCTTAAAATGAACCATCTTCGTATTTGATTTATAATCTCTAACAGCTTATCTTGGTAGAAAACGAAAGAAGCTCAATTTGAGGGTAAAAGTAACAATTTAAGATCGAGAAACGCGTTGAAAACACAATAAAATACGTGGATAATAAGAAGACATAGAATAATAAAGAGAAAAAGACAATGTCGGTGAAGGAATATTGTCGACAACAGTGTAGTAAGCCCGGTCTGTTTTTCTTTCTTCGCGAATATATTACTTTTTCTTATAATCTTCGCCGCCGCTTTTTATCCCCCCTTGACTTTACATCTCTGTAGAATGAGAGAGGAGGAGGAGAAGAAGGAGACGAAAAAAGCGAATGAAAAAATTTAATCATGACTTGGAGACATCGCGACGCCGGAATAACAGAGACGCTAAGACGTCGTCTTTCGTTGAAACGTCTTCAGCGCTTTATGTGGAGTCGTAAAAAGAATTTCTCTTTCTATTTTTCCTCCTTTCCTTCCTTCCTATCATCCTTCATCTATCTCATTCTTTCCCTTCATTTCCTCCCCATCACATCCCCTCTCTTCGTCAACAGCTACACAACTTCTCCGAGATAAATTAAAAACGAAAGAAATCCTTCTCAGAATTTCCAGAGGGGGAACGTCCCCCGTCTCGGTAGCATTGGGAAATTCAAACGTCTCAAAATGGTCCCCTTTGTGTAATGAAACTCAACTACAATGTGAGCCCTATTGTAGCCCTACTGTGAATGCGAGACTTCCCCCCCCCCCTCCGCTGAATTTCTTTCCCCTCACCCACACTTTAAACGGCTGAAATTTCATTTATTCGCTTTGAAATGTCGACAACTGATCTCAACGTAATTTACGCGGCAGTTCCACGTAGTCCTTGTTTGCCTTCAAGTGGAAGGATTCCTCCTATCAATGTTGAAGCGAGATGTTTTTGGGAAACGCCCGTAGGATTGAATTGGTTTGAATCCTAAACGAAACGGATTAGGTTTTATTCAAGTTATAGCTCATTACAACTCCAATTCTACGATACGAAATCGATTTGTCTTAATAACTAAATCTGAAATTCTTTACCCACAATACTACTCGTATTATCCAATTTTGTAAAACATTCTTTTCTGGCTAGTAAGTCACTAGTTTTTGGCCAGCCATTAGTTGAATCCTCCCATTTTCAAGAGCTGGCGAGTTTGTTTGATATGCTAAAGCTCGACCAATCTGATGCTTCCATTTCAGTCAATAAAATGAGTGACTCCTTAATAAGAGCACTAATTTAGCTGTTGCCTGATAAATTGGTCTCAGTCTATTTGATAACAGTATTATGGTTGTGTTCAACGATACGTTTATTGTAAATTTTATTGAAGCCTCACACGCAACATTCGATATGTTGGTCTGCAGTTTATATATTCTATATGTCTATTCGATATATCTGCAGTTATTGTAAGATGTCTATAAAGCAAGAGGCGTTTCAAGATGGTGGTGTTATGGTCGCATCAAATTCAAGAATACGGTAGGCCTACTCTACTAATTAATAGCTGCCAAACTTCCATCAATCAAATTTTTTCATTTTTAAATTCAATAGTATTTTTCAGGGTCCTGCCGAACCTACAAGTTTTGACTTCTTGCTTCCTGTAGAATTATCCTTACTTTCAAAGTTGAACCGATTATGAAGTCTCCATTTATGGCGCTATGCATTCTCTATGATGTTATTGTGTGTAACGATTCGATTGAATTTCGTTAGAGTCATTGTACGGTATATATTTATTTCCGAGACTCTTCTCCAAGCATTGATCTCTTTGAATGGGTAAACGATAATTAAAAAAAATTATTGAAGTAAATTATATTCGAAACTCTAAAGAATTGGCGTTGTAATGAGCTATAACTTGAATAAAACCTAATCCGTTTCGTTCAGGATTCAAACCAATTCAATCCTACGGGCGTTTCCCAAAAACATCTCGCTTCAACATTGAACCTTGATAGGAGGAATCCTTCCACTTGAAGGCAAACAAGGACTACGTGAAACTGCCGCGTAAATTACGTTGAGATCAGTTGTCGACATTTCAAAGCGAATAAATGAAATTTCAGCCGTTTAAAGTATGGGTGAGGGGAAAGAAATACAGCGTAGGGGGGGGGGGAAGTCTCGCATTCACAGTAGGGCTACAATAGGGCTCACATTGTAGTTGAGTTTCATTACACAAAGGGGACCATTTTGAGACGTTTGAATTTCCCAATGCTACCGAGACGGGGGACGTTCCCCCTCTGGAAATTCTGAGAAGGATTTCTTTCGTTTTTAATTTATCTCGGAGAAGTTGTATAGCTGTTGACGGAGAGAGGAGATGTGATGGGGAGGAAATGAAGGGAAAGAATGAGATAGATGAAGGATGATAGGAAGGAAGGAAAGGAGGAAAAATAGAAAGAGAAATTCTTTTTACGACTCCACATAAAGCGCTGAAGACGTTTCAACGAAAGACGACGTCTTAGCGTCTCTGTTATTCCGGCGTCGCGATGTCTCCAAGTCATGATTAAATTTTTTCATTCGCTTTTTTCGTCTCCTTCTTCTCCTCCTCCTCTCTCATTCTCCAGAAATGTAAAGTCAAGCGGGGATAAAAAGCGGCGGCGAAGATTATAAGAAAAAGTAATATATTCGCGAAGAAAGAAAAACAGACCGGGCTTACTACACTGTTGTCGACAATATTCCCTCACCGAAATTGTCTTTTTCTCTTTATTATTCTATGTCTTCTTATTATCCACGTATTTTATTGTGTTTTCAACGCGTTTCTCGATCTTGAATTGTTACTTTTACCCTCGGATTGAGCTTCTTTTGTTTTGTGTTTAACCAGGATAAGCTGTTAGAGATTATAAATCAAATTCGAAGATGGTTCACTTTAAGGTGTTCTATAAAGAAAAGTCTGTGTTAATCCTTTTTTTAAAAGAAAGGTCTGGTAGAAAAGTGATAACTTGTGGGAAATAAACCATCACTATGGATACTTTAGTACTTGAAATATGTGGATATGAATGGTGAAATGAAAATATTCTTTATTAGGCGTAGTTAGAAAAAGTAACATTAATGATAATGTTAATACAGTGATAATTATTATGTCAATCACAAGTGTTGAATGAGGAGTTCTCATGAATAATTGTATAGTATTGATTGTACACAACCAACTGGACTGAAACAATTCATGTTTAAAAAACAGAGAAACTTGACTAAAATACTTCATGTTCGTTAGCATATTAAAAACGACTTGGAGAGAATATCAATCAATCATTTTATTTGTTTTAGAGCATGCACTCATACAAATAGAAGTTGCTATCACAATAATCATGAGTATAAATTGAAAACAATATAACATTTGACAATAATGACTTGTAGAGAATAAATAGCAGTAAAAAAGAAAAATTTTCAAATTTGAAGTTGTTGCAGCAAATTCACAATGAATTCTGACAAGAGAAACATGTTACAAGGATACTCTAATGATAGAACGTACACCGGCCTACCGGCAGGCCAAAAAGTCCTCAAATGAGGACGTTCTCCACAAATTCATAATAAATCCTGTGTACTGCTGGCAGGACTGTTCTTTACACCATTAGATAGAGGAGATTTTTATCTACCAGCGCAGAAAAAATCAAGTTGGTAGCTCTGTCCAGTCAGTCATGGCTGATGCTTTAGCAAAAGGCGACCGCGTGTTTGTTCCTGCTACATATTTTGATCCAATAAACAGTGGAAATAGTTGGAATAGGAGCATTTTAGGCAGTAAATACGAGGTAATAAAGTGCTACGGAATTATTATAAGAAAATCTTGTTCGTATGCGACAGTCATCTGGGTCTATTGATAAAACTACCACAATATGCAAGTTGGAGGATTTGAATGCATGCAACCGACAACCTGACGCCAGCACGCTTCCTGTTACTGCTGTTACTGCATTTGTACCACGTATGATATCTTGTATTATTACTGTGATATTTATATTCCACCAATTTATTTCATAATGATGAAGTGCATATTGAGTTTTTTCCTAGTTGGAGGGGGAGGGGTAGGGCTGATGAAGGAGGAAGTTGACCCCTCACAAAATTTTGAAATATTTTATCTACTAATATTTATAACATTTCATTTGATAATTCCTGCAAACCAAACTGAAGGAGGAGGAGGTTGAACCCCTCACAAAATTTTAAATTTTTTAATATGCGATTTGAATGCTTCTCCAGCATTACATGAGTTTTTAAAAATTGAAAAAATGGCATTGCTGATTTAATTTTTTGTTTGCTGATTTTAATTTGCCAACTTCAACTTGAACTTTTTTAAACTTTGACTTTTGCTAAATTCGTTTCACTTTATAACTTTAATTTTTGTTTGCTTTTAATAAAGTTTTAGTTGATTTTAATTTGCCAACTTTTCAAAACTTTGACTTTTGATAAATATGTTTTACTTTGTATTTGTTTGCTTTTAGGAAAGTTTTAGTTAGTTTCGCTTTGCAACATCAATTTGAAATTTTTAATTTTGACTTTTGCTAAATTTGTTTTACTTTGTATTTTTAATTTTTTGTTTGCTTTCTAATTAATCAATAAAGATTATTTTCTTCGTTTGAAATTGGATCATATTATTTACGATGATGAGTTGGACCCACAATTTTTTTGGTGGGTTCAAAATCACAAGGAAATGATTTTTAAAAAGTAAATAATAGAAGAGTCAATGCTTCTGGCCAAAGCAAAGTGGTCAGGCGCAGACAGATCCGCGCACTAATGCTTGCGTACTGCCGGGAGGACTCGTCCTGCTGGAAGGACAATTTTTGTTTTTTTCCGTAAGAGAGCTCTGTCCTTCCAGCAGGACGTGAACCCGTGTACAAAAGTACTTCCGGAAGCCCCTTCTGGCAGGACAAGTGCTTGTACGTTCTATCACTAAACTTCAATACAACACTTCTTTCATAGTTACATATCGATAAATTCATAAATAGATAATCACTTTAGTTGGAAACTTGTTGAATTTCTTTCAACATCCAAACTCTTTCATACTTAAATCAAGCCTCTACGAAACAGTAGATTTGTTAATAGTAAATAAGTAAAAATATGCAATCTTCCGCCATCTCTTACTAGAACCACTCTTAACTGACTCGGCTGATGTATAGTATAAGTATTTAGCTGAAATGAAATGATTGTATAATGATCAACAAGTCTATAAGGACTTTTTCACACCAGTGCGTTCATGGCCCGGATCGGAAGGGATGACTAGAGTATCTTCACACTAAAGCGTCTGAATACATCAGCATGATTCATCAGTCAAAACATATTCACCCGATCCGGGCCCGGACCGCACTGGTGTGCAAGAAGTTTAAGGTAACTCCTACCTTTTGATCACTAAATTAACTCCAAAACGTATACCAGCATCTTCAATGTGACGCGGTTGCTATGCCAACCTTCTAAACACCTTGGGGCTCAGCCACAATACAGCTACTACAAAGAAAGTAATCTAATAATCCAAGCAGCAGCGAACCATAGCTGCGAAAAATTGTGAACGCGATTTACGTTTTCGACTGAAGGCGTTTTTTCTAAAGACGTAAGGCATCAGACCGGATAAAGCGAGGAGTGTGTACGGATTAGGGAGGTGTGTTCGGATAAGCGAAAGCTGTCTCACCTGATCAATATAGTGCATGTCTTTCTTCCGTCACAAGCTCCCCCAACCCCCACATCTCATTGACTCATCCCCTACGAGAAAGGGTCGTTGGCGGTTTAAACATCAACGGAACTGTTTCTGAGTAAACCAGTTGAAACGTTAACTTGTTCATTAAACATAGAATATGTGTTTTTGAGATTGTAGAGATGGTGTCAACCTAAGACGTTTTAGAAAAAAATGTATGGATTATTCTGCTTGATTGAATTAACAAATTTATGGGAAGGTAGATTTTTGTTTTTAAAAATTGTAAACTTTTGAAATCACAACAGAAATTAAACTCCTATTTTTGAATGTTTTTAAAGGTGATACCAGTCAAAGAAAATAAAAATAATCTGCTCCCATCTCTACAAGAGAACTAACTATTCAGTACTATTCTGTACAAGAGAACATTAGGATTATTCAGTAACTATTGCCATTGCCATCTAAATGACTAACAGAATGAGAAGTTACACATCACCCAGTATCTACTGCTATCTACTGGCAGTGCTCAGAAATACATCGTCGACCAATCAGGGAAAAATAGGTTAGCAAGAATGAAAAGTATTTTTGATAGTGTTGAAACTCAATTTATTGTCAATTTAAACATATATATATAATATGTATCGTATTGCATTAATTGAAGGTACTATTCTCCTCCAAAGTGATCATGATTGAAATTACTTCCTTTTATAAAGAAATATCCAAGTTTTCTAACCACAACTTTGCCTGGTCAGTCATTAAGAAAATGTCTTCAAGTGTGCCATTGAAGCCTATGGGGCATTCATGCATTAGGTGGTGGATGTTAACTGCAGCACCACAGTCGCATGCTGGGGAATCAACTCATCCCCACTTGTGTAGGAGATCTGCGCATCTACCATAATTATTATATATGCGGTTTCGGCGCAGCCAAGTACGCTTGTAAAAATTCATGAAACGACTGAATAACATCAATGTTATCAACATCCAATGGAAATAGAAATATGTATAATCAAAAAAATGTTAAAGGATGATAAGATTATTTACATGTGAAAGGATTATTACCTCTTCTCTATATTTCTATATTTACCTCTCAGTTTCCCGTGAAGGGCTGAACAAGAATATGTCGTGGGATTGACGAAGCTCACTCCCGTTCAGGTGATAGAACCATCTGAAATTTGAGATTTTTCTTCTCTAGAACCTTATGATCAATGATCAAAAGAACCTTCTCTAGAAACTTAGACCTCACTACGGACGGTTAATAAGAGTTAAATCTAGAGTATTTTACTCAGCATTTTTAAAATAATTAATATTTTAATAATTATCTCATAAAGATTATACGTTTTTCAATGAAACTTTATCATTTAAGCATCGCAATAGATTCCGTTATCAATATTATTGTAGCTCCCAAATAATTATGAAATATATATGCGAGAGATAAATCATATTCTATAAAGAGAGAAAGCAATCAGTTATTATTTACTACACAAATATTGAAAAATATTATAGACAACGCTCTGCTTTCAAACCAGCGAGAGAAACAGCGAGAGCGGTAGTAGTGCTCTCTCTTGGCAAGTATAGGAACTACTGTACTACGATATAGGCCAGAGCGCGATATAGTAATAGAAGTCAACGCTATTCACTTGTGTAGAGGCAATTTCAAACGTCAGGCTCAATTTTTGAGTAATTTCGACTTTTCTAGCTATTCAATCGCGTTTCAACGTCAGAAAAAGATGACTTCACATGTAAATCAAGCTGAGGAATCGAATAAGACTGAGTTCAAGTATCTACTCGCAGTAGTTTATCGATAAAATCAATTTTAATACCAAAAACTGATGTAATTTTAAGTCTTTTGGGGATAACTTGAAAATTCTTACACTTACATTCTTAAAACATTTTTTATACGATTCTCCAGAGAATTTCACGTGATATCAGTTGATTTTCCAATGTTAAATACCTCAAATAGCTCTACAAAAAAATAAAAAATAACTTAACTCATTTTTTGCATTTTTGACAGCCTGTAACTCAATAACGAAGGGTTTCCGGGTATGTGTTTATCAGATGTTCCTATCCTAGAATTCGATGATTGATAATCTCCCCAAAGGATATTGTGATTCATGAAGGTTGAATATTTTTTTTAATTTTTATTAATTTTTTCAATGACCTCGGTATAAAAGGACTCAAAATTAGCTTCATTCGATTCCGTGACATATTCTACATATGACAGGTATTTTTTAAAACCTTATATTGTCCTACAGAGTACAGGGTAATTAAAAATTTATTTCTCAATGACCATGCACTACTTTAGATTTTTGATTATTAAAAAGCATGTGAAACATTTATAGATCTGACAATGTGACGAAATATGGAAAATGAGTTGGAGAATCGAATGAAGATGGTTCGAAACATGTAAGTATGCCAGTTTTCGCGCACCAGATGAAAATTCGCGGAAAATCATGCTTTTTTATTTGCGTTTTTCGGTTTTTTTTATGATATCTCAGAACCTATTGGAGCTATCCTTTCAAATTTGAGCTCAAACGATTCCTCATCTTAATCTACATGAAATGACACCAATTTTAAGTCTTCTTATCATCTAGCAGCTTCAGAAAAAAATGTGGTTTTTTGCATCTTTGACGATTTTTTACTCGATAACGGTGCATTTGCGGACCATGGTTCATCAGATGTTCCTATCCTAACTTTTTCTGAAGAATCATTTGCGTTATTTGTATTTCGTTATCTCGTACTTGCAAATTTTTCTGGTACAGTTCGCTCCATTTTGCCATTCTTAAGGAAATATATCGCAAGGAAGAAGCATCGACTATCGATCATTCTGTTAGTCGACAGCCATCGATTGAGAAATTATCGATGTATTACGATTTCGAAGACTTCGTAGTTTATGATTTTGCTGCTAGATGGCAGAGGCTGTCCTTCTTATGAGTGAATGGTTTCCCGCTGCTGGGAACTGTTTCAATTTACGTTTGAATTCTCATTTTTGTATTTTAAAGTACAGTAATTAAAATTGAAAAAATATTGTTTCTTAAACAATATTGTAGAATATAAATTATAAAAATTACTTTGAAACTTATCAGGGTCATTTCCACACGGTTAATAGACTAAATTTCCTTGATTATTGACAGAGCAAAGTTATGTATAAATCTGAAAATAGTCTCCAAAACACTTCAAACCAGCGACCAAATAATACAAATTGTATTAATTTGTATTATGTGGTCGCTGCTTCAAACTGACATAGCGATACGTAATAGCAGATAAGTAAAAATATTCTAGTCTTTGTTATTCTTAGCTACGTATAATCTAACTAGCTGGTCTAAGAGGACCCTAAAGAAGTGACATATAATATTACCTAATAGTTAAGTTGCTCTAATAATAATGCTCTAAGGTATAATCTAAGTAGCTGGCCTAAGGGGACCCTAAAGAAGTAACATAAAATTATACCTAATAGTTGAGGTGCTCAAAGGATTCCTTCTTTTCAAAAATTCCATCTTTTTGCCGTCTGTGATCTGATTCAACTTGATTCTATCGAAAGCTCTTTCCTGTTTCACTAATTAAATAATTTGAAATTATAAAAATACAGTTGATAAACGTTTAAAATCAGTTGAACCGTTAATAAACCCCAAAAAAGGTTGATTGAACTAGTTAGTTGAATCAACGCTTCCCACCTCGAAAGGGTTGTGAGGGGTACGATGCAAAGATTCTGGAGAATTCCAACAATGGAATACCTGTCGTGCCCTCTCTACTGCAGCAGTAGAATGCCGGCAGAATGTGCCAGTGTGTGCGCGTACGTAGGTGTGCAATTCCAGTCGGCAATTAATTACTGTCAATCGGGTTCAAGTTCATAGTTAATTACTTATAGTTTACAGACTAAACCTAGAAGTTTGGTTTTCTATAATGTTTTCTACATTTAGTTTAATTTTGCTTTGTACGATTTTGATCTTCGAAATCTCATGGGTCTTGAAAAGATTCGTGGAATAAATCAATCTTTTACGAAGAGTTGTGAGTGGTTTCAAAACGTAGTCATGGGTTTTCAGATATCAAAAGAGACAAATAACTTGTGTGGATATTGTTTATGTTAACCAAAAATACAAACGTGGGAAATAATCGGTGAAAAACTAAAAAATTGAATGCTATAGGCCTACAACATAATAATATGTTTATGTTATAAACCTTACAATCTGTGCTTACAACAACCACTCTCGATTTACCACAAATCTTGTAATCTATATTTTCATCACTACACCATGTTGTTTGTTAGCCATTTGTTCAACTCTTCTACGAGAATCGTATACATGTTTGACTACTCAATAGGTAGCCTAATCTCTGTCATATTCAATAGATTTATATGATTGAGAGATGAATTAAATGTCAATGTACTAATAAATTCTAAAAAGTAAAAAGTAAACTTTATTCCATCGTAAATAATTGTAAAAAAACGCCCAATTTTTAAATAGTGATATTGTGAAATGGATGATAGCCTACCCTACTCCTAAAGAAGAGCTTTATCAGTATTTTTATCATTAATATCACAATATTTTGTCGCTCTTTCTACAACCTCGATTCATTCTCCTCTAGCATTTCTGTGAATTGTCTACAGATTCACGCCTAACAAAATATAATCAGGAAGTTACATGATAATCCATCTGAATTTAACCGCCGTAAAATGATGTCATCCAACGGAATCAATGCAACGAGAAACTATATGATAGAATCGGACGTCAAAATAATGACGTTAAATTTAATTGGATTTTTGTGCAACTTGGCGTGAATTTCATTGATTCCCCTCCCGAGATTATTTTCTCGTATAAATTCCCGCCAATTCTCAAAACCCAACAAATCTATGCTAGAAAGGAGAGACACAAAAGCTCAGTCATTCTTCATTCATCCTTCCTTTATAACAGAGGCCAACAACTTCCGCAAATTCTCAAAAAATAACAAATTCCTGCTCAACAGACGCTTTCAGACAACTTTCTTTCCTGCGACCACCAACAGTGAGTGCTATAAATCAATCAGTTTTATTCAGATTTTTCTCTCGAGCCGCCAGTGTATCTTCTGAATATTGCAGAAACTTTCGCGTATACACTCGTGTCTCACTCTCACTCGCGCACACTTGCGCGTGTGTGTGTGAGTGAGGGGTGGTGAAAAAGTAATAAAATCGGCCTCAATAAATCCCCCTAGCAGATGACGGGCTGGTAACATATTGAAGGGGTGTCAGAACATAACAAGGCTGATGACACGGCTCTGATCTAAATCACTGTCACCGAATTCAACTTGGATTCTATTTGGCCTACGAACAACGGACCGTCATTAAACGGAGACGAAAGTCAACAAAGTTCTGTCTTTCAAGCTTTACTATCTCCCATAATTTCCACTATTACTGTCATTATTGGACAGAGACAAAAGTCAATAGCATCCCGTATTCACTCTTTCATATTGTTTCTATTGCTAGTCTATTACTATACAGTCACAGTGTTATACAGAGGGAAAGTCTATACAGGCTTTAGTATTTCGGCTTCACTCCACCATTATTTTTACTATCACGATTACAATGACGATTGTCTCAAGTCACAGCTTGGGCTATAATTCTTTGTCAACTCATGTCTGTCACATTGGGAATCATCTGTTGCGATTTAATACATTATTAAGCCGAATAAACACACAAGTTGTATAGTAGTATTTTTTGGAAGCTACAACTAAAACCTCACACTAAAACACATACAGATATAAGTTGTGGTAATTTTCGGAAGCCTGTAGACTACAAATAGATACCTACATCAAAGATAACAATAAAAATCTTATGTGTGGATAGTAGTGTTGTTTCTTGTTTCTCTTGTATTCGGCTCACCAGTTGTGTAGACTTTGATTCGTTTTTAGTGTTTCTTTGGAATTATAGCTTGAGACGTCTCTTATTTGTCATTTGTTTTCTAAAAATTAATCATTCATTCATCATTATTAGTTGTGAATGTCTTGAACTGCGAAAATAACACTACCAATATCTATCAGTGAAATAACGACTTGTAGTCTTTTTTTACTAGTGAAGACTGAAAATCAGTCTGATAATACAATCTCTGTAGTGAATCAAGTGCGTAAGAAATAGTGTATTTTTTCTGTATAGGCCTCCTAAGGACCACAATAGTTCACTATAACTTAGCTGATGGTTTCCCTCCTTCTTCTCCATCTTTCCTTCATTCTTTCGCTCTGAGCTAACCTTCTCTCTCTCGTCCACGTCTCTCTCCTTTGCTCCTCTGGTAAAGCACTAGTTTTTAGGTTATTCCTCAGAGTTATTCTTTGTAAGATATCTTGCTCGAACAAATTTAAACGTTCAATATCTTTTTTAGCGTCTACAAACCATCCGAACTTCGTCTTACGTTTGTCAATGTTTTTAAAAATGTTATACGTTTGTC
Organism: Laodelphax striatellus; assembly: GCA_017141395.1. Classification (NCBI taxonomy): domain Eukaryota; kingdom Metazoa; phylum Arthropoda; class Insecta; order Hemiptera; family Delphacidae; genus Laodelphax; species Laodelphax striatellus. The sequence continues at coordinate 19,071,762 of CM029535.1, forward strand.
TGTTACAATCCATTCTATATAGATGGGCGTAGAAAGCTAGTCTCCTTTTTCTTATAATAGTGTATTTACTAGTAAAAATAGCCTGCATGTTTTTATTTCAGAGATAATTATTGATAGTGAATACTAATCAAGTGAGTAAAAATAAGTGTACTCACTAGTAAAAGTAGACTGCATGTCGTTATTTCAGTGATAATTGATATTTCATCATTAATTTAATACACGAATTATTAAGCTCAGCAGACCCTTGTGCACCTGGGATCTAGTCTTCACTAATAACTCTACTGAACCCGATATTATTTCTATTACGTTTCATAATATTCTTGTCTGTGCAAAAATATGAGTATATGCCAATCTTGTTATTGTTGTTGTTGTTCTTGTTGCAGAAGTGGGCCCGAAATGCGAGAAAGGGGGCGGCGGTGGCGTGGGGGTGGGGGTGGAGATGTGCGAGGGATGTGGCCAGAAGATCCACGATCGGTGGCTGATGCGTGTGGCTGACGCCAGCTGGCACGAGCACTGTCTCGCCTGCTGCGTGTGTGGCGTTCTGCTCAACCACTCCTGCTACTACCGCGACGGCAAGCTCTACTGCAAGCCTGATTATGATAGGTGAGTTGCTACAAACATTATTACAAGAAACTAAAAAGTATGGAGAAAGTACCGTATTCAATGACCACTAATGGGTGAGATTAGATAAGAGACAGCGCCTACCACTCCCGTTGTATCGGTGACCGGCTCCTCTAAATACAAACATTTATGAGCTTTAAAATCGCTTCCCGGTGGTTCGGAACCCACCTAAAGCTGTAGGTCCATTCATATCTCATCATCATATCCACGCACAAGCTTAGAGCTTATGTGGGCATCATCCCTAGAAAAAAATGAAGATTATCATATTTAAAAAAATATGAAACTCTTTCATTACTTTCATGGTGAATGTACTAATAGGGGTTAATGATTTTTAGTGACACAAGTTAGCCAGTTTTATTGATACTATTGGCAAGAAGTCAATGACTACACCAACATAAAACATATCTTAAGCAAAAATTGAATATTGTTTTAAACATATTATAATGGCATAGTGTAGCATTGGCTGTATATTTAAAGCAATATTTGAAAAGACTTCACAAGTACAGCCACCAATATTGTAGCGCTCAGATCGCCAGCTGTGGGTGGATCGGAAAATCGGCGCCCGCTGCCACCACTTTCCATTTTCATAATTGATTTCTCTGATGGAAAGTAAGTAGACTAAACCCCTTATCGTAGAATATTACATGGTAGTATAGGTTTGTATGTAAATTGTAATATGAATAAAAAACCTAGAATTTCAACTTATAAAAACATAGTTTACTTAGGAGTCCAAAAAAGTTTTTGAGGCGTTAGCGCCGTCACTGAAACTTTCTAAAATAGATTAATCTGAATTCTAAATACATGAAGATTGTTATAATCTTATCAAATCTGTTGCAACTACATGAATAAAACTTCGATACAGTAATAATTTATATGAACCCAAATTACTGTACAATAGTTTGTTTTTCAAGCCACTTGTTACCGTATATAAATGTCGAGCCGGCGTAGCCTAGTTGGATGAAACCAAAGACAATTCTATCTATTTGAGTAGTAGAATTATTGTCTTTGCTAAAACGTTACACCTTCAGTCTGCTATCGCTGCTGCACTGGTCTCTGGTACGACTTCCGTATATGTGGATAGAATTTTATCACATATCATCTTTCACCTAGTGGCGAAGCGTGGTATACTTATTTGGTCATCGCCGGGTATATTTCCTATAGATATACTTATTTGGTCATCGCCGGGTATATCTCCTATAGGAAATAGTACCAAATAAATATAGCACGCTTCGCCACGGCTTTCACCTCATTTATCACCTAAGCACAATCAGTAATATAGTGGGCATCATCCACAGCAAAAAAACCGTCTTTTGTAATTTTATATGTGTGATAAATAAATTTGAACTTCAATTAGAAAAACCAACCAGTATCTCTATGCAAGTCGAAATCTACGTATATTTTGTGTGCAGGCTGTTCGGAGCGAAATGCTCGCGCTGCGGCGACCGACTGCTGCCGCAAGAGATGGTGATGCGCGCACAGTCGCACGTCTTCCACCTGCCCTGCTTCCTGTGCGTCGTCTGCTGTCAGCCGCTGCAGAAGGGCGAACAGTTTGTGCTGCGCAGCGGCCAGCTCTTCTGCAGGCAGGACTTCGAAAAGGAAATGTTCCTGTTGCAGCAGGCCAGTCCTTCTGGTAATAGTTCATTTATTTAACAGTCGTCATCTCTCATCATCACCTCTCTCATTACCCACGCACAAGCCTAGAGCTCATGTGGGCATCACCCTCAATAAAAAAAAAATTATTTAACAACTCTTTAGTAATCAATTTTTCTAGTTTGGCAAGTACATTTTTTCAATAGAAGAAATCTGCTTGACAGGCTAGTAATAAGTCATAGAATAGAATATAATATTTCTTTATTCAACAAAAGCAAATGAATAACATATACAGTTGAATTTTGTCACAATCATAAGAGGCTTCAATATCATTTCAATCCGTGGCGAAGCGTGGTATACTTATTTGGTCATCGCCGGGTATATTATCTATAGGAAATACAAATAAATACATACAGACTATAATAATACAGATTATAATAATAATATACCTACAGACCAAATAAGTATACCACGCTTCGCCACTAATTTCAATAATCAATTATTGATTTTACGAATCAATTTATAATCAATCAATATCATCGACTGAATTTATACGAACAAGGTGATTTTTGCAATGCGTGAGTGAAGAGAGATCAAAAAGAGTTTTCTCTTTCGAACGATTTTTTTTTAACCAATAATCATGGAAATGATATAAAATTGTTCAGAAAGATCTGTAAAATTTTTGTATAACCTTTTAAAGAGCCCTTCATACAATTGACTGAATTTACTTGAACGAGGTGATTTTAGCAAGGCGCGGATGCGACGAGGGGTCAAAACTAGTTTATTCTCTTACTGATGCTATTCTCCAACCGATAATCATATATGGAAGTGGTACCAAATAGGTCATTAAAATTGTACAGAGAAACTATATACTTCCAATCTTTTTTATTTTTCAACTCTAGCCTATAATTTTTTATACATCCCAGGTTTATCAAATTTATAAACGTTTTTCAACAAGTAGGATTGAAATTCGAAACTTGGAGGAACAGCAACCATTCTTCACATCTTCCTGGATAATTTGGTACCATTTTCATATGAATGTTGGTTGGAAAATAGCATCCGAAAGAGAAAACTTGTTTTGACCCCTCTTCATCGCAAAAATTACCTCGTTCAATGGAATTAAGACATCTTAAGATTATTCAATATCATTAATATAGCCTATCTCAATTTCAGAACTCCTGACCATTGAGTCACGGTGTTCAACTCAACTCAGTTCTTCAATTGGATGATAAGTCAAGATAAATTTGCTAAAATGCAATGTAATTATTCGAATGAAGTTTTTTGATGAATCATTAATTTCACAGAATTAATGACGTGAGCTACTTGGAAGTTTGTCAACTACAGCACAACCAATTGTAATTTTATTTCCATTGATATATCCAATAAAATACTATTTTCATTGCAGATGAGATGTTATTAGAGGAGAATAGGCCGAGAGACGGAAGGAGAGGCCCAAAAAGACCGAGAACGATCCTAACTTCAGCTCAAAGGCGACAATTCAAGGCTTCGTTCGAAGTCAGCCCCAAGCCTTGTCGGAAGGTAATAATTTACAATTTTAGAACATCAAGTTTAACCACATATAATTTAGAGATTTTCTTCATTCTCTTAGGTTGAATATTGTGCTCTAGAGATAAAAAAGATATATAGCCTGAAAAAATAAGTTATAAATAACAAATATACACAGGAAGTGAAAATATTTTTTATATTATTGAACTGTGTACATTATTATTTTTATTTTAGGCTATTTATTAATATTATTTCATATAGTTTCGATCTTTTACTAAATAGCCTACATTGAATCATGCCACTTGATGGAGAATGGAATAGTATATGTTCCATCATGAATATGAATCGTACTGGAATCTAAAAACTTTATCTATATAATATTAAAATAAGATTAATTTAGCCCTAGATTCTATTAATCATGGAAAGGAACCATTGCAAACAAATGAGGCCAAATACTACAATAAGAATGACAAATCAAACTTGAACAAATAAAATTGAATTCTATGCAGACTAGATGATTATTATTTGTGTGATTATGGAAGTCTACATATAAGTACAGTAGAGGCTGAATGTGTGTATTGTGATTTTTGAGTTGTCTATTTCCATTGTTCATTGAAAGGTACGTTCCATGAGAAGTGACAAATTATTAATATTAGTCTACCTATAATAATATTCATGAACATTGCATTATAAGCCTATAGAAGCCTAATTAAAATTATTTAATTATAATGTGGAATTATTATATTGTAAATGAATTATATATATTTCAATAAAATATCTTTAATATATTATTGCAATCAATTATTCTTGTTTGAATTTGTAGGTAAGAGAAGCGCTAGCCAAAGAGACCGGTTTGAGTGTTCGAGTAGTACAAGTGTGGTTCCAAAACCAGCGAGCCAAAATGAAGAAAATACAAAGGAAAGCGAAACAAGACTCTGATAAAAACCAAGACAAAGATGAAAAGAGAGACAAGAGTATAAAACAGGAACCTCTCTCGTCAGATCACAGTGAGTAATATTATATTCACGAATATCTTGATTGAAATTTATATACAGTATTATCAAATACAAATATTATGATTAGCTACTCCCCATATAATAAGTCATTTGTTGAAATTCAATGCACAATTTTAATATTATTATTCGTTGAAATTCAATTTACATATTCAACTACTTTCGATTCAATTAGGAAACTTTCTAATATACAAGATAAAACCATTAAAAATTGGAAGGTAATGAGACATTGCAACTATACAGTTGCTATTAAATCATAATAATTAATTGAACGTAATTCCTAATTAATGCTATATAATAACTGAAGACTTTTGCTATTTGCAAATACTGACAACAGATTGACAACATCGAATTTCCTTACTAGCTATTAATCTGATTTCAATATTTGCAAATAGCAAAAGTCTTCAGAATATTATATGGCATTAATTAGGAATTTCGTTCAATTAATTAAATTGGTATTGTTGGAGTAATCTAACATGCATTAAGCACAATGCGATGATTATTTGCTTAATTATTGATACGTAGGTTTATCAATATTTATCACTCCTTACATCTCCAGTTGAACAAATTATTTCTTGACAGTGTCTGTCCCCTAACTCTCTTAGAATACTATCTTCTCGATGTTTTTGTACTATCATACATGAAATATGGTACCAACGAAAAGTTCTGGACTGTACGAGTTGTCTTCATGTCTTGTCTTGACATTCGCGGGTTAGAGAGTTACGGGACTGTATAATATACAATATTATAACACTATTTTCCATCATGATCTAACTGACAGTCACAGATTTATCAATCTCAATACTATTCTTATTATTTTGTTGCAGATCATTACCTTGGGATTAATGGCCTGAGTATGCATGATTCCTCAGATTCAACGTACCCTTCATCTAGTCAGCCTTTGAATCCAAACCACCCTTATTCGCCTGATGGTAAGTCAAACAAATACTTTGTAAGAGAACTGTTATACTGTAATATAAGTTGATGTTACTAGATTGTTGATTGCATCTACAACTTTTATAATAAATGTTGCAGTACTAACGAAATAATTATTCATAAACTATGACATAATAAGACACGAATATGAAAGAATACATTTGGAAGATTCCTTCCAACATCTTTCAAAATATATCAAATTTTTACTAACTTTTATAGTACAGTAAGTTAATCTTTCCATTCAATTATAATTCTGAATTTTCGATTATAATATTATTGATTAACATCCATATTACAAATTTCAATTCCTCATAAATAAATTGAATTTAATTTCATCTTTGTTGAATTTACTTTTTTTCAATAGAAATATTGCTCCTCTTTTATTAAATTTTATTACATTTTTAATAACAAAATGTACGCAAAATGTTTCATTTAAGAATGCATCAGTGAGCTGTAACAAGCAACTAATATGAAAATGATTATTTTTACAGAATTTTTATCCTAATTTTCAGAACCAAAAAATTAGAAATAATATTATGGTATTCAGGAAATATCAACTCATTTCCTTTGTAGATTGGGTAGGCCTACAATACTGGTTGGACTACATTTCTCAGAAAATAAAAACATTTTAAACATTTAAAAATTTATTTTTTCTAGTCCTGCGAAGTTTTGCTTCGACTGAGTTACAAATTATTCATTTGCTACATGTGCTACTGTACATGATGTGCTAAAAATGTAGAAAAAATCAAGTTGTGATGAATATTTCAAGTGAACAATTCTTAAACATTTGTGATGGTCAACTATTTTATTATCATTAAACTTAAACTGAAAATTATCAAAAAATAACTTTAAATTTGAACTTTATCTATCATTTTTCAATAACCAAGAACACAAGCAAGAGCAGAGGAACATCTCCAAGAATACAACATCCAAAAACATATTAATTTTTGGATATCCCAAATAGTCCATTACTTATACACAGACATGTTTTGGATTTCGGGCTATCGTTTTTTAAATAGTTGTGAGTGTTTTTGAACATTTTTAATTCTTTTTTTTTTCATTTACAGACGCCTATCCAGCGCATTCAGGCGAAAGTTTCTGTAGCTCGGACATATCTCTGGACGACAGTACCAATTTGGACGAAGGCGGATCCGACACTCTTTCACTGGAGCTAGGTCCACCAGCCAGCAGCCACAGCGACAGTAACCTGACGTTACATCCGGCATTAGGGCACATAAATCCAATCGACAAGTTGTACCTCATGCAAAACTCCTACTTTAACTCGTCGGAACAGTGAAAGTGAAAGAAGAATTGCAAGGTTCCTACATGAACATCATAGTACCCAAAAGTATGTAGGACCTTGTGAGATAAAAACTAAATATATAAACTATATATTAGAAGGCTATAGTATCTTTGAAGAGGAAGTGATTAACAACGAGGTGAAGTGATTTTTAATCTAATGAGGAATTTTTGAAAAACTATTTGTTTTATTATTTTAACCTCACAAAAAACAGGTTTAACCTCATGAGGAACGTTTTGAAGAACTCTTATATCCTCTATGAAGTTCTTTTTAAAAGGAAGCTTATGTGAAAAACATATCCAGTTGAGACTGTGAAATTGAAAGTAATTACGAGGTGAGCCAAGTGTAATAATTGAAAGTTATAACCTTGAAAGATAAATTTATGAGAGCTTCTAGGTAGACTCAAAAACGTTTTGATTTATTATCCATTACAAACTGTAATGCTGAAATCAAGTTTAAAGAAAATCTAAAAGGCTCTGAATATCTGATACAGATATACCTACAGCAACCTGTTTATGAAGAGACTGTTGAGTTTGTACAGTAGGTACCGGTAGTGCATAACATCAAATTGAAACAAAATCTATAAAGGCCCTTCAAGTTTGTTGTAGCCTACTGCTACATTATATATAGACAGCAACCTATAACGAGACTGTTGAATTTGTATAATAGGTAAAGTATAAGGTTGAACTTACCTCTATTAGCTTCATTTGTGATCATAACTTTCAATTTTGATATTTTATTTACAGTATTCTAGAATAACTTGATAAATTTTTCATGACTTGACTGTCGATATGCAATAGAGCTAGTCATTCTTATGATTGTTAGAGAAATAACATGAGTCACCCTTCCTCGTGTACTTGAACAGAACGGTAAATATTTTCTAGTTATTTTACTTATTTCGGTAGGGTACTTATACAACTTATTATCATCGTGAGTTCTTTCACAAAGTAGAAATGAATTCCTTTCTACTTTGTGGTTCTTTGCTTATTAAAGCTTGTATATTGAGTAAGAGGAGAGCTCCTCATAAAATCATTAGTGATGATGATGTTCATAGAGAGCTCATCAAAAAATAGCATTGTCTACTAATAAAATATCATTGAAAAGTGAATATCATTCAATTGAGAATGATCAGACACCAGTGAAATTTCGAGAAAAGAAATTTCTTGTTTTTTATTGTAATTTGGGGTGATTTGCTTTGAAATAAATAATATTGTTCAACTGTCTCGCTGGTGAAAGAGGCAAAGAGCAATGTAAATTATTTATTTTGAGTGTATCTTAATTTACGAGCCTCAAAACTGATTTTCCATCGTACTTCTCCTGTTTTTCGTTTAGTTCTGTCGATTTTAATCTACACTATAATTATTACAGTTACACTTTTTTTACTTTCAGTTTTTTGACAAATGAAACTAGAAAAATATTGGCAAAGATTCAGCAATAGAGCATTATTCATCGAGCCAATCACAAAAAAGTAGATATAATGTTCTTATAAAAGTATGATTCAACATAAAAATTTATTTAACAGACCAGTTTGCTATTTGAGTGTAGAACAATAATTTCCTATTATATAGTATTATTTCATTAAAAATTATGGTGCTATGTTACATTCTATTTTCATTTCATGAATCCACAACATTACAAACTATGTTCGGTACTTTATAAATTTTACTTTTAGATTGTTTTCAATACCAAAGAAGATAAGTCAAGTCAAAGCCACTAGACTTAGTCACGAAGTTTTGTAAATACAGTATCAATGTTAGAAATAATTCGAACCTCTCAAGTAAGTAACCTAGTATAGTTAATGTTAAGAGAACTTTTATAAGAGCTTTTATTGTGATATAGATTATAAAATTATTTAATCCAAGTGTACATTCAATGATAACTTCTAGTCTGTAAAAATTACCTTACCATGCTGGACAAATTATAGTCAGCTTATTTATGTCATTAGAAGGAAGATTTTTGTCAAGTATTTTAAAATGTCTAGCTCCAACAATGTTCCATTTTATTTCGTAACCCTCATCCTCCTCTATTAGTAAGAAGCACACCAAGGTGGAGTTTCAGGGGTTGAAACCCAAAAAATATTGATGGAAATTTCGTTCTTCTCTGAAATTCTTAGGAACTATGGTGCCGTTTTCATACATTGCGTACATGATGATTGAGAAGTTGGAAGACTGTAATGTATTATGTGATATAAACAATCGTAAAATTACAGGATTTTTCGGGATTAATCGATTTCGGAATAAAACTACGTCCTATATTCTAAAACAAAAATTTGGAATCACATAATAAATCAAACAAATTTATTGAGTTTTAAAATTATATGAAATCTTTCCAGACTACAAAACAGCAAATGTTAGAGAAAAACTCGGTTTTTACGTCTATAATCGGTAAAACATTAATCTGCATACTTTATATCAAGCACTGTGCATATACGGTACTGTACCAGGAAAATACTATGCATGTAGGCTACTACCTACAGGCAAATAAACCTATCGAACAGATATACTGAAAGTGTATTGCTGGTTATATTTTTCGATTATTTCAAACAAATATTTTTTCTTCTCCTAATTTTCTTAAGCCCATTAAATGAAACCTCAAACACGAGTACAGGGAATAGAATTTCTCTCACATTGTGAAATTAGTGTGAAAGACTACAAATCTCAATTTTTTTAAGGGTAAAATACTTGCAGATTAACAGTTTAAACCAACGTAGTTAGAATAACATGTAATAGAATATTCTATATACCTTGGTTTCAATTATACTAAGGAAGAATCAGAAAAAGGTACAAGAAAAGTCCCTTTACTGAACAAGGTTTCATCTGGAAAAAAACGCAAGACTTGGATTTTTATAACAAAATTTACTTGTTTAAAAAATACAAACAACTTTCGTTTCGTATTACTAATAGTACTGAAATTAGTTCTAATACGACAATAATTATTAAAGTAGTCCTTAAGTGATGAATCAGGTTAATTATCAAACAGTAGTATGAAAGTTCAATTCCATTGTAAATAATCATTTGAAGCGAAATTAGAATAGGAAATTCAATATGAAATAGTGTATTAACCGCTAAAAATAAAGATAACTTTTATATTCTTCTTGAAAAAATGAATACATACAGTACTAATATCTTTAAAAATCAAATTAAGTTCAGAACACATTCATACAGTTTTAAGGAACTGAGCCAATAGAATTTTTTAAAGGATGCATTAGTAGTAATGCACAAGTAGATGCAGTATAAGTGATGTAAATTGAAGAATACAAGGTAAACAATGAACAATTGATTAAGGACATAAAGGGTACATAATTAAAATGTGATAAATGATAAAAAAAGAATTGCAGTTGAATGTAAAATTACAATCTTTTAAATTTTCAGTACTTATGCAATACGAGTATTTTTTAATCACATCAGATCTTTTTGAAACATGATTTTGTAGTGAAATGAACCTTCAATGATGCAAGCCGACTTTTTATTACATAAAATATATAATTGTGTCTTATTAAAGCAAGGTTAAAATCTAATAGGATTTTATCTAGGTGTACAGAATAATTATATTGCAATTAATTGATGAAAATTAGAAAGAAATATCTCTCAATTAGAATAAATCTCTTACGGTGAATATCTCAATCTATCTGGATTAAAAACAATAAAGAACCATTTCTGATCAATACATAAGTGAAGAAAGTCATGCAGATCATTAAAAAGTTTTGACATGGAGTATTTTAGGTGTACAGAATAATCATGTTGCAATTAATTAATGAAAATTAGAAAGAAATATCTCTCAATTAGAATAAATCTCTTACGGTGAATCTCTCAATCTATCTGGGTTAAAAACAATAAAGAACCATTTCTGATCAATACATAAGTGAAGAAAGTCATGCAGATCATTTTAAAAGTTTTGACATGAGTATTTTGAATTAAATTGCAAAATGTTAAAGATGAGTATTGAATTGGATTTAATTTTTTGTAAGGCAGAGTTTGGACATTAAAATGCCCACTCGACCACGAAATAAGCGTATTCACAATAATTATTAGAAATCTCTATCAAGTTCATACGATAGTTTCATTGGTTGGAAACATATTTTTGTTGAAAATTGTTAGAACGTCTCTCATCAGATTTTCAATTCATTAGGCTATACACAAAAAATACAGACTTATAATAACACGGAAGATATTGGACTATTAAATTTAATTATTACACTATTATTTTATATTCGACGATTTCTACACGAATCACACCACAGTCAACGTTTCATTTCGAATGAACAACATATATATAAACAGAAATAATAAATTTGAAAAATAATCTATTCAGAACATAAAGTTATCTTTTGGGTTTCATATACCAGTTAAAGCTCATATCCAGACATTCAAGTCTTATGGTTATTTTCAAGATATAGTATTACATTATTATGGAACTTAAACTTTAGACAAGTGCTGTGATATCAATTAAATTGCTTCATACAATAACTTCAATGTTTTTAAGATTCATACTGAAGCTTCTTACAAGCATAATACAGACAACACAATAATTGTAAAATTGATTTCTAGATTATTAGGAAGTTCGCTTTGTGAACAAATTTCTAAATTCTTATTCGAGTCATTAATTCAATCTTCAAAAAGCGTTCAAATAAGAGCCTAATCGATAGGAAATTATTATTTTCTTGTGTCAAGAATTTCACCACATCCACAACTCTTGAGATCTTCATAGATCAATGATTCAATTCATTTATTAATACATACACACATCATCACAATAATTATGATTTGGAAGAGAAACAACAGGCTCAGCTAAAAACTATATTTAAAACTATTATTTATAAAATAAATTCAAGAGCCATACATCATCTTGATATTGTTGGAATTATTACATCAACTGCTAGATGAAACTTTATATAATACCCAGAAGGAAGGGTACAAAATTTATTTCTAATTTTAATTTTGGACGTTCGGCAAAAAATGCTAGCCAAAGCCGTGAATCGAACCCGAAACCACAAAAATTGTATTCGTGAGCACTGAGATTGATTAAGAAATTGAATTAGAAAACAATAGAAAGCGTATAACTGTTATCTTCGCGGACGAAGGAAAAAATCATAGATAGAAACAAATTTAAAAACAGAATGGTATAATAATAGAGATAATCGGATAAAATTATGAGATAAAAAAGAAGAGCTACATTATTAGATGGAGATATCCCAAATTGGGATCTTGAAATGAAAAAACACCTAATTGATACAAAGAAAACTTTAAAAAAATTAATTAAGCTTTGAAAATGAATAAGAGGATTGATAAAATCTATAGAATAAACATTAAATAAATGACAATAGTTGGAAATTGTTTTCACTTCCTATTTTTAATACAACAAAAGTACGCCAATAAGTTCTCATTATTATCCCTGAGTAAAAACAAAATTGAATACAATTTCCGAATTTTAAAAATCTTTCCAGTTTTTAATACTATTTTTCTTTACATAACCGATGATATATTATTGAAATAATCAATATTCAAAACATATGAAATGAATAATGAATGAATGAAATAAACAATTAAGAAACATATCAAGCAGAACTTGTATTGATAGTATTTTCCAATACTAACAAACTGTTACCAGTAAAAATTTCTAGTAGGTATATTCTAAGCGTAATGACATATAATATCAATATAGAACCTAAAATCTTAAAACCTATTTCCCACTTATTCACACACTCACACACACATACAATTCGATTGACATTTAGAACCACTTGACACGTAAATACTACACACCTGGCTGTAAAAAAATCATGGCATACGTTAACAATATAAAAAATAGTACAATTAGTTATAAATAATGACAATACACAAAACGAACTTACTGGCACTGCGTGTAAACATCGATTACGATCAATTATTATAATATCAGTTCCTAAAACGTTAACTAAGCTAGGATCAATTTTTTGTGTGTAGTAAAGTCTTTTGGATGAGCATTGAGGAATTAGTTAATAACGCTAAACTAGTTTTGTTTTGTAACTGACGTTGTAACTGATGACTAAGCGTTGCGAGACGAGTTCTAGCTCCAGCGCGCACTGAACAATTATTATTGAGCATTAGTGTGAACGCTACCTTTCACAACAAAATTTCCACACTGGACTGTGACGTTATCACGGGTATAACGGTGGGTATCGAATAGATTAATGTGTTCCTCGATGCTTCTAAGCATATTATACTACATCATACTTCACTCAATGTTACCCTAACAAAAAGGCGATGATACGTCATAAAAATGAAGAAGATAAAGAATGAATCAAAGATATGAAAAGTAACTTCGCGATAAGGGGGTTCAAATTCAGCACGTCCACCTATCCATTTCCGAGCTGCCAAGTTACATGAATCATAATATACCGGTACTCTATTCTGGATAAGGAGAGACTTATTTCAACAACAATGCACCCGCTAGAGACCGACCTAACGCATGAAATTGAAATTTTGAATTTTTATTTTAGTTTTTTATTTTATTAACTTATTTTTAAAATTTTAATATTTTAAATTTAATTTAGAATTGAATTTAAAGATTGATTTAATTCATTTGGCTTCTAATGAATTATCAATTCATTATTTGCTTTTCAAATTCTTTTTAAATGCTGCAGAAGCCTAATGCATTTAGTTTAAAAATTTTTGTGACTTCTGACCTCACTACCGGCGCACAAGATTATCTTTTGCCGGTAGTGCCATATTGTTAACAATACTGTTGATGGTTTAAAATTTATTCTCAAGGTAATTATTTATTTTGTATTTTATGCTAATGTTGTACCAATTTTACTTTTGTATTGTTAACCAATATTATTGTTGTATTTTTAACCAATTTACTTTTTGGCAATAAATATTGATTGATTGATTGAAATCACTTTGCACTACAAGCGTGCACTCAGTGAACGTGAAGCTGATTTAAAGGTGCTTGTGAACAATAAATTTTTTCATCGAATACGATCCAACATAATAAACTTGAACTGAAAAGCCTATTTATAAGGCGCCTACAAACTAGACATGCTTATTCTGCTAGCTTACAAGTCGGCTGTTCGATACAAGGCAAATTCATTGCATGGATGCAAATAATGTTTTGGTGAGTCTCTCCTTACTTTGAATATTCATTTACTACTCAACAAATATTTTTTTGATGAACACCTCCTTTTCGTGGTGAACAGGGGCCTGTTACAAAGGAATTCAAGTCCTGTAGGGATTGTTTCATAAAAATTAGAAGTCCATTAATACATGAAAAAGACGGCTCTACACTAGAAGTTTCATAAAAATTTTGAAATTCTGTAATACATTAAAAAATGGACGCACACTAAAAGTTTCATAAAAATGTTGAACTTCTGCAATACATGAAAAAGACGGCCGCACATTAAAAGTTTTATAAAAATTTAAAATTCCTGTAATACAAGAAAACAAGAATATGTGTTGGCCTTTTTCCTGTATTGAAGGACTCCCAAATTTATACGAAACAGGCCCAAAATAATGTAATACACGTTAATAGTATTAGGGTATTACGCTCTTCGCCTGTGGATAATTAGGATTAGAATTATCTTTAGCAATTGCTTGAGTCGAGTTTCTCTTTGATATCTGTATTATACGTATCTGTATTTGTAAATGAACTCCTCTGGATGCAAATTATTGGCATTGAGAGAGATTACTATTATTATCCTATCCCTACCTGTGAAAAGAAAAATTTACTCAACACTCATGATAACGTCACAGCCCACTAGTTTCCGGTTTGCTGCGGTTGGTAGCCGTGTGGCACAATCGGGGGTGGTTGGCAGCAGTGCCTCACTTCACGGCAGCCGCAGCCGTTGACGACGGCGACTCGACGTCGAAGTCGAGCACGAGTAGTTTGGTTTCTTCGGTGCCGTTGCGACTGCCGACTGCGCAGACTAGTTTCGTTTCGTTGGCGCGTATTCGCCACACCACACCCCCACTACCCCCACTCTCCAGCGACACCAGGTTACGGATAAAATCCCCTAAGCAAACATAATAAGAAAATTATCCATTTTCCCAACAACTAATACTAAAACAAAAACAGATTTCCAGTTATTAATACAAAGCAAGTAACTTTCTTCTTTCCTTTAAAGGAAATAGCTATACGTATCGCAGGATTATTTTAAATTGTCAGAAAACAGCTGATTGATGTACGCTCGTTTACTAACGTTAAATCAGCTGTTTTCTGACAAGTTGAAAGAATCCTGCTATATACGATATGTGTTCAACAGAATATTTATACCACGCTACCTAAATTTTAACATTATCATTATTTCAATTATTATAGATTTCGTTTTTCAGTACAATTGATTACTGATAATGTCAAATTATCTAAAACCGACTCCACAATTGAGGTAGGCGCACACATATCGTCATCGGACGGACGGCACGCATCGGATTGATCAGCTGATTAGATTTGATGCACTGTTTTCAATTGGAGTGCGCATACGTTTCTGCGATGCGTACGATGCCGATAGGTGTGCGCACTCCAATTGAAAACAATGCATCAAATTCAATCCTCCGATCCGTCCGTTGCGTGCCGTCCGTCCGATGACGATATGTGTGTTATAAAAAATCTCCACTATAAATAGTTGGGATTTCTCATCAATTGCATCTGGCAACGCTGGGTCGGGCTCCGCTGCGGCACTCGGTCGCAGTAACGAAAATCCACCTTTAGCAAGCCATGTTCTAGAGTAGGTTTGAATTTTTGTGATTAGGATTTGATTAGTAAGTGTTTAGTAAGTTAAGATATCATTAATAATTAGCAAACAATGGGACAAACACGTCAACGAGAAACTAGGAAAAAAAGGTAACCAAGTAGGGTGAAAAGAATGAAATTAAGATACAGTATCATCCACCAATTAAACTCATAAAAGTATAGTGAGTAATCAACCAATTGAACTGAGCACCTGGTATAACATTGAATTACCTCATTGTCATTATCCACTAAAATTATATTGATTAATATAATAAAATAATACAACAGACACAGGCCTATAAGCGAGAAACAAGAAGAAAACAAATGTAACCAAGTAGGGTTACTTGAGTGAAAAGAACAAAATTAGGCTACAATATCATCCACCAATTAATTCATGAAAGTACAGTGAGTGATCAACCAATTATGCTGAGCACCTGGACTGACAATTAATTAATTACCTTTTTAGAGCGTTCTATAAGAATTATAAATAATAATTAAAATGCTACTAATGAAATAATTTATTATAGTTAAGAAAAATACAACGTTGAATAATTAGATTATTGGGTCCATACAATCATAGTTTGATAAATGCGAAAGGATTCAATAAGTTTTTTTAGTTGAGGATTTGTAATGAAGGTTGTTTCACGGATTAAGCAATCTTTAGAAAATTCTGTAAACAATCTTCAGAACGCTGAAACTTATGAACAACGTGTAAAATCCACGGCAGAATACGCAAAAGCTAATGAAGCCGCCGTAAAATTACATTAAAAACTATCAGGTAACTATAGACTAATTTTGTCTATGTTTGCTGATTTTCCGTATTTTCTTTTATTTGATGTGCTTCTTGTGATTTCTTGTATTTAATGAATCTGTTTTGATTTTGTATGTTTACTGCATTTTGTTGTATTGATGTGAAAATAAAATTGAATTGAATTCTATCAGCTTTCATGCAGTGGTCGGTTAGAAACACAAAACAACTCACCGGTTTTAACATCCCACAGTTTGACAGTTCCGTCGTCCGACGAGGTGATCACGAAACGATTGTTGAATTGCAAGCAGGTCACCGCCGATTGGTGTTTGTTGGGGCCTGCAAACAAAGTTATGTCTCAATTTAGATTGATTGAAAAAAAGAGAATTAGTCATGCATAGTTTAGTATTTTTGTGTAGTAGTTTCCAATAGTAACAAACAGGAGTCATACTAAACAAGATATTGAGAAATTATTTTGTATTGCTGTATTCCATTAGTATGATAGAAAGCGGGCGTTATTATTAGCAACGCTGCAGGTGTGTGATTCTATTGCAAGTTTCCTCATAATCTGAATGAATGTTCTAAATCTATCATCATTGATATAACGTTTCAGCGGATTTGTTTTTTGGTTCATTTCCAAATCCAATCTAGTGATTGAAAATATCTACAATTATTTAACTATAAAATTATATTATAATTGTAGAAATTATCTACAATTATTATAAAATATTGCGAGTATTTTGAAAGAATAAAATTGAAATTGATTGATATATTAAATACTGTCAAGTCTAACGTATTGAATAATTAGGACTGTTCAGTGGTGCAACCTTGACAATTGAATAGTTAGGACTGCCAACCATTGTACCACGACAATGTATTAAATGTATTGTAAGTGGGTTAATTAGATGAATTGAATGGTAACTGGACAAAATGTCAAAAATAAAAAGATCAAAGACATAATGTCAAAACAGTCGATTAAAAAATTCATTATGTTGACATCCGGAATTTACGCTTTTATTCTAAAGGAGCAGACTGCCATTGAATATAAGTTACGCAAATTATGTTTGGGGAAGAAAGTAAAAAGTTTGCCAAAAGAGCGGCATCATCAACATGAAGAGGAAAATCAGCTATTGTCACATTATATATGAAGAACATTGGGCTGCTGGAACAGAGTTGGAATATTTGAAAATAATTTAGTTACTACTTCTGAGCCATGTCACAATTTTTCATCATTGAACAATCGAATAAACATAATTAAATTTTTGACTTAATATTAAGCCATTCAGAAATTTCGACATTTTTTCTATGATATTTTGTCTTTGATCTTTTATTGTTGACATTTTCTCCAGTGACGTACCAGATAGCGTCTGCAGACACTGGCCGGTGAGTATGTCCCAGACCTTGACAGTGGAGTCGGCATTGCCCGACACGAGGATGTTGTTGCGCAGCTCCATGCCAGACGTGAGTGACTGATGCCCCATCAGCGTGTGCCGGCAGGCGCCCGACTCCACCTCCCACACCCGGATCGACGTGTCCAGCGAGCCGCTCACCACGTGCACGCCGTCAAACTAGCAACACCCCAATCAAAAACAAAGGTTAAAGTAATACGATAAGGTTACAATAATGAGGTATGGTTACAATGACGTTTAAATAAATAAATGAGGTTAGTGATAATTTTATAGTGTTAACTTCGCAGTTTGTATGGAACAAGACATTCACAACCTTATACAGAATTTTTGAAAGCTTTAAATGACAGAAACTAACACTGGCATAGGAAAATTATAAGTTAGAAGTGTATCACTCAACATAACAAGTATCAACATATGAAGTATCTTCTCAATATAATTCTTATGGAAGTTGGTAAAAGCTTAGACCATGTATAGAATAGACACGGTCTTCCCTATTTTCACATAAGAAGTCTTTGAATCAAACATCTCTACTGTTCTTGTCCCTAAGAGAGAGTGAGAGCGAGTGAACTGTGCGAGAGACAAGATTATATCAGCTGTTGAGATATCTTAAAGCACGACTACACTAAATTCCAGGGCCGTCGCATGGTTTATTGGTGCCCGGAATATGGTTTAAAGTGCCATGCCCCCTTAAAGTCAGCGCTACTGTTAGTGTAGCCTATAATACGAAAGCAAAGAACGCTCGTATAGTTGTGACTTGTGGTCTTGCCCCTAATCAGCCAATTCATGTTTGCTTCAACATTATAAATTTTATAGCATAGGCCGTGTCTATTCTATACATGGTCCAAGGGTGAAAGTATGGTGGAATTGACCCAAAGTTATTAGATTACAGGTTGAACCATTCCTAATGCTTTTTGAATCCAAAAGCTGTTGTAGTGGGGGGACTGATTCAGGTGACGTCATTTTGATCATTTATTTTGATAAAATCAGCTGTTGATAATTGACTGATATTTGGCGGACTGCGAGTGTAACGTTACATGAATCAAGAAATCAGACTTCCCCCTCCACTTTGCGCTTTACACCAACGATGGTTAAACCTTCTCTCTAATGACCTTGGAATTGACCAAACTAAAATATCAAAAGTGAGACAGCAAATGGCCACACTGTGAGTATACAGTCTCTGTAATGCATTCTAATAAGGTTTGATAAGAGAAAAAAGAATAATTGAATTGACTAAAAGAGGGACCGACCTGCAACGAGTAGACGCGATTGGTGTGGCCGGAGAGTGTGTGCAGACACTCCTCGCGCTCGGGGTTCCACACCTTGACCATGTAGTCGTAGGCGCCGCTGACCACCAGCCGGCCGTCGTACTGCACGCAGCGCACCGCCGCCAGGTGCCCCACCAGCACGTGCAGGCACTCGCCGCTCTCGATGTGCCACACGCGCAGTGTTGCGTCGCGCGAACCGCTCACCACCCTGCAACACACATTACACAACAACTGTTAGATAAATGTATAATATTTTCACATTCATGAAATTCATCAGTTGGTTGTTCCATCCAATAATAAATTGAGAAAGTTCGAGTGACAAAGATAGGCAAATATATGTTTTGTTTTGCATTCATAAATTAATTCTCATGTCTCACTGCTGAAGAAATGAAGAAACACAGAAGTGGTAATCTTCAAATAGCCATATCTCGGTTATTTATCATCCGATTCTTTACAATTATCAATCTATCAATCAATATTTATTGCCAAAAAGTAAATTGGTTAAAAATACAACAATAATATTGGTTAACAATACAAAAGTAAAATTGGTACAACATTAGCATAAAATACAAAATAAATAATTACCTTGAGAATAAATTTCAAAGCATCAACAGTATTGTTAACAATATGGCACTACCATATACCATTTTATTCAGAATAAAATTATCTACATTTTTGTATTTATAAGTTTTATCGTAAAAAGCAATATTTCTCCAGTAAAATCGAATTGAAAAGTTTAGTCGGTCGCCATTTTGGAAAAAACAGATATTGAAATTTATTGATATATGTATTTTGTAAACCACACCTTTAATTATACCCCTACCAAATTTCATTAGAAAATCTTGTTTTTTCAACGAGATATGATGAAAAATATTACAAACACAAAATGGCGGATTACAGGTAAACTAAGGAGAAATCAGCATTTTGCCAACGACATTTTCTGTTTGTTTTGACTTGTAGAATACCGTGGTAGTACTGGCGTCACTATTTTTTGGGACACTCTGTATAACTTTGT
Organism: Laodelphax striatellus; assembly: GCA_017141395.1. NCBI lineage: Eukaryota > Metazoa > Arthropoda > Insecta > Hemiptera > Delphacidae > Laodelphax > Laodelphax striatellus. The sequence continues at coordinate 19,091,871 of CM029535.1, forward strand.
ATACAATGAAATAGAATGACTGCCTTTATTTTCTACCAAGGAGGGCGAAGTTAGTGACAGGCGGCCCTCTAGAATACAGAGTATGCCGAAATCGTGAGCCGTTGACCTGTCTAACTTGTGGCAGCTAGTGCTAGGAATGGGCTAGACATGTCAACGGCTCTACTTTCATTACCTAGGAATCACTGTTGGTCAGTTGCACGACGAGTCACTATTTTTTGAGATTATAGACCACTTTCATAACAGTAAATCAACACAAAATTCAATAAACTGGGATCAAATTATGAAAAGTATACATGATTATCAATTTGATACAGCAGAACATCCTTCCCATCATTCAAGTCACCAAGTATAATTTCATGTGGTTTTCAAGCTGTTCTTAGGACCCGACAGAATCTTATTGCAATCGTACTTATGTCCGTCTGTCCGTTTGCACAGAAGATTATGAAATTTGGAATTTAAAACCTTCATGAATCAAGAAGCTTATCGATTTTGAACATTGGGGGTTGAATGAAAAAAGAGTTACAAGAAAAAATAGGTATTCTAACCACAAATGTGCTATGCACGCTATAGAGCACAAGGACCGGGGCTTGAATTTCGGTAACGGCAACTTTTTCAATATTATTCAATTATTCTTACAAAGTCCTGTCCTATTTAAATAGCCTTTAATTGATTTAAATAGTAAAAATTTAAAGATCTATAGGGTAAACTACCATATCGGGTCCTTGGATACTCTGTTGTATTGGTTTATTATAACAAAACTAATTCGAACGGTAGCTAATAATATTTAGATTTTATAAAAATAGCCAGATTGTTTTAACGAAGTACTTAGCCTATTCAACTTCTTAATTTCTTCGAGGTTTGAAGTGACAATTTTAAAAAGTAATTAACTTACTATAACCTTTTCGTTAACCATGTTCCCCATTACGGGCTATAAATCGGGCTATAGGGCGTGGTGGAGCAACGTACGGGTCTCTCCACCAAACAAACCCCTACTATGAAAATGATACTGAATAATTGAGCTAGTCATTATTGTCAAAATCAATTGATTTAGTTTTTTTTTGAATACTGGATTTTGTCAGAAGCAGTTTTGTACGAATGTCTGTTGTACTTCCCACATTGTAAAGTACATTTTCAATAAATGAATAGATAAATAGATGAGTAAATAAAGAAATGAAAATGAATAAAGAAAAGAATAGGTAGGTAATCAAGGGCCGGTTCATGAGCTCGGGATTTAGCCAAGTCCTAGACTAAAACGGGTGGCTACCGTAGCATCGACAAACGTTAGCCTCAAAACTATGTACTAAGGCCTCTATGCTGCTAACCCACTAACCTATCGAGACAAACGTTTGTCGATGCTACGGTAGCCACCCGTTTTAGTCTAGGACTTGGCTAAATCCCGAGCTCATGATACGGCCCTAAATGATTAAATAAAATAATAAAAAAATGAAGAAATAGATGGGTAAAAAAATAATGAATAGAGATTAAGAAAGAAAGAAATAGATAAGTGAATAAATTTTCTTGTACTACTAACTTTTTGCCGTGCAAATGCATACAGCGCACAGTGCTGGTGTGTCCGTAGAGCGTGTGCAGACACTGTCCGGACTCGGCGTTCCACACCTTGAGCGTGCGATCGGTGCTGCCCGACACGATGACGCTGTCCGCCATCTGCGACGACCACACGCCGCCCGTGTGCCCGATCAGCGTGCGCAGACACTTGCCCGTCGTCGCCGACCACACCTTCAGCGTGTTGTCGTCCGAGCCGGACACGATCCGGTTGCCCGCAAACTGCAGGCACGTGATCACGTGGTCGTCGTGTCCTTTCAGCACCTGCAACACAACAATTCAACATAATTCACTTACACATATTAAAATACTTCATGTCACGACTGGACAGTCCTACGCAAATTATCAATCTAATATGTTGGTAGTTACCCCGACGCTGTGGGGCACCAAAGAGAAGAAGAAGAAGAAGAAGAAGAAGAAGAAGATAGAAGAAGAAGAAGAAGAAGAAGAAGAAGAAGAAGAAGAAGGAAGAAGAAGAAGAAGAAGAAGAAGAAGAAGAAGAAGAAGAAGAAGAAGAAGAAGAGAAGAAGAAGAAGAAGAAGAAGAAGAAGAAGAAGAAGAAGAAGAAGAAGAAGAAGAAGAAGAAGAAGAAGAAGAAGAAGAAGAAGAAGAAGAAGAAGAAGAAGAAGAAGAAGAAGAAGAAGAAGAAGAAGAAGAAGAAGAAGAAGAAGATGTTGGTAGTTGGTAGCTTCAAGTATTACATATAGCTTGGTAGCTTTAAGTATATGCATTCTATCAGGAAAATTTAGCTGTACTCTGTAATCGAGAGTACAGTCATAACATTAAGATTGAATAGGTTCAATAAAGTAACCGATTCCAATCATTCCAGTAAAACTTCGATCAATTGACAAAACATTGAACTATAGTTCAACTCTATGATCAACTATCAAGGGCATTTCAAATAATTATTTATATTAATAATACAGGGTGATTCAAAAAGAATACCACAACTTTGAAAATGTGTATTAACCGAATGAAACATAATAGAACCTTCTGTTATACATCATTACAAAGCGTATTTAAAAGTTTCACAAAACAGTTCAGAGATGTTCAATATGTTCTCCAGACACTCGACTAATATCAAAAAACATCCCTCAAACTCATTCTGTAGCATATCAGGCGTAACAGTTTGATAAACTGCTGTTATTTCTTGTTTCAAATCATCAATTATCCATCCACCATTTATGATTTGAAACAAGAAATAACAGCAGCTTACCTAACTGTTACTCCTGATATGCTACAGAGAGTGTGGAACGAGTTTGAGGGATGTTTTGGGTTGATATTGCTCGAGTGCCTGGAGGGTGTCATATTGAACATCTCTGAACTTGTTTGTGAGTGAAAAAAACTTCTTTGAATACTCTTTGTAATGAAGTATAACTGACGGTTCTATTAATATGTTTCTTTCATTAAATACACGTTTTTAAAGTTGTGGTATTCTTTTTGAATCACTCTGTATTAATAATTTTATTTTCGCATATTGAGTTTTTATTTTGTGAGAAGTTCAGAGATGAGAAATAGAGTAACATTCCCATGATGCTTCCAAGTAATCTACTTATCATGTAAGTTTTCATTGCAAGATAAACAGTATTTGCCTATAAAACCCTACCAACAGTTCTACTTGAAAAATGAATATCTTTAATGTATAAAACATTATACTCTATTCAGGGAAAGGAGAGACGATGTAAATGAACATTTGCGTGCGTGAGTCTAGCCCAGAGCAGCTAGAGCGATTCACAGTAGAACTACTGAAACAATATTATCATTATCTGCAGTATGTGATTTCAGTCTGACCTTGAATGAACATATTGTGAACTGGAATTGGTCAGAAAATTTATCAAAAACAGCTGTAAGTCATCGCTTCTATACGCACACAAATGCAAACAGCTTGTTTTGATCGTCTCTCGACTCCGTGAATAGAGTATAGACCACAGGAAGACTGCCACGCGAAGGCAGATGACTCGTTTATAGTGCGATTCACGTCAAGAAGTCAGCATTGCTTAGATGTGAGTTTGCTATCCTTGTTCAGCACAAGGCAGTTGCTGATGTCTCTATCCTATTCGCACTGTGCATAGTTGCCGCACTGTGCATTGTTGTCGCACACAGTTTCAACAAACACGTTTGGTGCAGTTTTCTCTTTCTCTCTCAATGAAACTTGGCATCAATGCTCCTCATATAAACAATGCTGACTTTTTGACGTGAATCGGACTACAGGTATAATTTTCAAGGAAGAAAGGTCTACGTCTGCCACAAAATGAAAAATACTATCAAGTGAAAATACACTATAATACAACTATGATGTAATACAAAGGGTATTTACAGATGAAGAACGAAAGAGAAGATCAGAACGAATGAAGAAATACTGGACAATGCGAAAGAAAAAATTAAGAAAGACCAGGAAATGATTGATTTAAGTGGTCCAATGAGGCCGTAAAAGCGAAATAATAATAATAATAATAACAACTATGATGTTGGGTTGCACTAAGCAAGATCAATTTTGATCCAGGATCAGTAAAATGATAATCAAATGGGATCAGCTGAATCAAAATGGTTGACAATTTTTTCTTTCTATCACTATTTACCTTTGGTGGCCTGACCGGCCTCTGCCGCCAGTTCATTTCGATGGTGTGATGCCGCATGAAGGCGGCCTTCCACGGCGAGCCGCCCCGTCCCGCCCCCGCGGCTGGAGCGGAGACGGCACTGATGCTGTGCCGCTTTGGCACCCGCTTTGACGCCGCCCCTGTCGCTGTCGCGTCGCAGCCCCGGTCCACTCCCGCTTCGCGACACTTCTCGCGCCACAACAGGTTGTCCTCGGCCAGAAATCGCCAGCTGCGACACGTCTGTGCCGCTCGCAACAGGTCGCGCGGCTCCAGGTACGATAGCACGTACAGAGCCAACTAAAACAAATACAAATTCAATTCATTTATTGACAAAAAACGAACATTTAAAACATATTATGTATACCTGTAAAAATAAAATAACATTAAAAGGAAAAGCAAAACTTACAACTGTAAATAAATCAGAGATAAATTATTTGGATTTATAAGTTTATAAATTTAGATAGATAAGTTACTTCATTTTTCCATTACGTACATTACATGAGTGCTGTGGGCGAAGTTAGCACATAAGAGGCTTCCACTTAACCAGCTCCTCTTCCTTTTTATCGTACACTAAAAAGGTTTTAGATTAAAGTATAGTTTATATAATGTATAAATATATGGAAAACGAATAACCTTCTCAAATTCTAGGCATCACCAGCAAAGAAAATCTTTGTTCGCAGATGAGAGTTGCATAACAAAGAATTCAATATAGGAGACAGAAAAAAGAAACAAATGTTCGGGTTAAAAAAGTAGAGGAAATGAAAAAGAAAATTCCTACAAAAGAATGGTTCAAAGATTAATTAACTTAAATTGCATAAATTTCATTGTAAGAAATAAATAGTCGGCTTTTGTCGGCTATCTTTGAAGAGTTTTTCAACCAGAATACAAAAACTCACCTCTTTGGGAAGTAAAGAGATGAAATCGCGTTGGAATTGCGGCTCAATAAGGCTCATCATGTACCTCACCTGCGTCGGCTCACAAAGCTCTACTAAACCACCTATGGCAAGCATTCTTTCGGCATTCAACCACCTCTGCAACAAATCGAAATTTTGTCAATTATACAATTGAAACCAAATTAAAACAACAGAATCGATGATTGATTAGATTTTCGAACAAAAATATGATGACTTATAACAATAAGTATATATAACTAAGAAATAACTATACAGGGTGTTTCAGAACTCCCTACCAATACTCTAGGGCATTGTTCCTGGCTAAAAATCATATCTAAATATCATATTTAAATTGCCCAGAAGTCCTTAGTTACTCACACAGCTGCTATTTTGTTTTTTTCACTTATTATTTTTTATCTCAATAATGGTGAAACATATGGAATTGAAACTTTGCACCAACATTTATGACAACTAGACAAAGCTACAAAAAAATTAAGACAATTGTAAAACTTTCGTAAAAGCAACGGATCCGAGTTATTCAAGAAACAGAATTTCAAATGGCCGCCATTTTGTTTTATGAATTTGAAAAATTGTCATAATTTTTTTGTAGCTTTGTCTAGTTGTCATGAATGTTGGTGCAAAGTTTCAATTCCATATGTTTCACCATTATTAAGATAAAAAATAATAAGTGAAAAAAACAAAATGGCAGCTGTGTGAGTAACTAAGGACTTCCGGACAATTTAAATATGATATTTAGATATGGTTTTTACCCAGGAACAATGCCCTAGAATATTGGTAGGGAGTTCTGAAACACCCTGTATATAAGCTAACATTACTATAATATAAGAAATATAACAACTTGACTGATACAAAACAAAAGCTATGGACAATTACTAACTGTTTTTGAAACTTTCCGATTCAAAGAAAAAATGAGTGATAAGGTAAGACATAACCTAGATTTTAGGCTTCAATGTGAAAATTGGAAGAGGAACAATTTTCGCATAAGCCAGTTGTACCTTCCTTTGTAAATGATCAATAAATTTTCAAATTAATGGGCACTAACAAAGCTACAACATACTTTAAATAAGGATTAAGGTGGAATGTAATTTTTCATTCACTTAGATTGGTATGTTTTTCTAATCACACAAAAAATAAGTAACAATAATTGAGGTTTCATACATTTCAATTGTGAAAATTCCCTCCATTGATTTTCTATACAGTTTGACAGCAATAGCCTATTCTACACCAAGTAAACGTCTATCTGCCTTATTTTTCTAACATCAATCAAGAAGAATGCATTCTCTGGTTCATATCTAAGTATCACAGTTGGGATTGGCATAGGCCTACAAGATGCATAGAAGACATTTTTTCCAATCTAATTGAATGGCTAATTATATGGTCCACAAGATGCATAGTACCATAGCCTCCTTTAAACTGTAGTTTAAAGGGGGCTATGATAGTACGCATGTATAATGTGCAACGAGTATCCGCACCCTTACTGAGATCTTCATGATAAATTATCAGTATTGAACTGAAAGCTAGTTCTTTCTCTCCATTTATTACCATCTGAAAATATTTAAGCATTATTATTATTATTATTATTGGCGATAGAACTCCCTAGAGGAAGACGCTAAGTATTTAATGATTCGTGGTGAATGGTATTCATTTTTTCTTCTTTGCCCAGTATTCCTTCATCCTTTGCGAAAACCGCTGCTTCCTTTCTTCACTCCATAATGGTCTGTACGGTTTAGGGCGTAGCTCTGAGAGAATTTCCCACTTGTCCACTTTTCTTCTGAATATCTCCCTGTTTAATATCTCCTGTTCATTTGTGTTGAGTGAAGTCAGATCCTTTTTAATACTTTCTACCCAGGGTCCCGGATTGGTCAGTGACAGTAGATATCGTAGCACTCTATTGGTCAGCCTTTGTTCTGGAAGTCTGCGAATATGACCGTAAAACTTTAAACGCCGTTTCTTCATATCTTTTTCTATGTTGGAAAATCCTTCTACAACTTCGTTCTTCTGTAATCTAAATCCATTTTCTGTTTTTCTTGGACCAAGAATTTTCCTGATAATTTTCCTTTCTTCTTTTTTAATGTTGTCCATCTCCATTTTTCGGCTCATAGAAAGAGTCTCACAGGCATATAGGGCTGCAGGCTTAATCACTGTGTTATAGTGTCGAATTTTGTTACACGGAAAGAGATTTTTTATTGTAAACATGTTGAACAAGTCCCAATGCTTTCCTAATTTTCTGTAGTCTTTCCAACTGGGAGAATCTTTCAGCACCATTAGGTTCTATAATTTCTCCTAAATATTTAAAATGCGGAACTCTGTTTATTTCACCATATTTAGTATTCAATTTTTGAAGTTCAACTTTATTAGCTATGAGGACCGTTTTCTCAAAAGAAATCTGGAGACCTACTTTTTGAGCAGATTCTTTGAGAATTTCCACTTGTCTTGTTGCCTGTTCTTGTGTTTGGGCTATAATAGCCAAGTCATCAGCAAAAGCCAGATATGGAATTTCCAACTTCAACTTTTTGGGTCCCAGACTAACAGGATTCCATAATTTTTGCGCTTTCAATTCTTTCTCCCATTCCATCATAACTTTATCAAGGACTACATTGAATAGAAGAGGAGAGAGTCCATCTCCCTGTCTGACCCCTGTTTTTATTTCAAATGGTTTGGATAATTTCCCCATGAATTTTATTTTAGAAAATGTACTAGTTAAAGTTTGCTCAATAATTTCTCTTGTTTTCTTATCCAATCCTCTTTCTTCCAGAATTTGAAATAAGGAAGGTCTATGCACAGAGTCATAAGCCTTCTTAAAATCTACAAAGACACAAATGGTGGGTTTACCCCTCATGGCTCGGACTTAAGCATTAAGCATTATAATTATTATTATGTAAATTTTTATAGCATATTATATGATCACTGGGAGCAAGAAACGAGGAAGAATGTTTAAGCCATTAACAAATTATTCAAATGAGTATATACAGGGTGTCCCAAAAAATAGTGACGCAAGTACTACCACGGTATTCTACAAGAGTCAAAACAAACAGAAAATGTCGTTGGCAAAATGCTGATTTCTCCTTAGTTTACCTGTAATCCGCCATTTTGTGTTTTCAATATTTTTCATCATATCTCGTTGAAAAAACAAGATTTTCTCATGAAATTTGATAGGGGTATAATTTGTGGTTTACAAAATACATATATCAATAAATTTCAATATCTGTTTTTCAAAATCGACCGACTAAAATTTCAAATTTACTGGAGAAATAATCTTTTACGATAAAACTTTCAAATACAGAATTTTATTCTGAACAAAATGGTATATTAATTTAAAGAATTGAATAATAACCGAGATATATTTTTCAAGACCACTTCTGTGTTTCTTCATTTCTTCAGCAGTGAGCAGAATAAATTTATGAATGCAAAACATATATTATGTTTGCCTATCTTGAACGTTCTCAAATTTACTACTGTAAATCATATTTATCACATTCATGAAATTCATCAATTGGTTGTTCCATCCAATAATAAATTGAGAACGTTCGAGTGACAAAGATAGGCAAACATATGTTTTTCATTCATAAATTTATTCTCATGTCTCACTGCTGAAGAAATGAAGAAACACAGAAGTGGTGATCTTCAAATAGCCATATCTCGGTTATTTATCATCAGATTCTTTTTTGATAATAAATGGAATTAATACCATTTTATTTAGAATAAAATTCTCTACATTTTTGTATTTCTACGTTTTATCGTGAAAAGCAATATTCCTCCAGTAAAATCGAATTGAAAATTTTAGTCGGCCGCCATTTTGGAAAAAACAGATATTGAAATTTATTGATATATGTATTTTGTAAACCACACCTTTAATTATACCCCTATCAAATATCATGACAAAATCTTGTTTTTTCAACGAGATATGATGGAAAATATAAAAAACACAAAATGGCGGATTACAGGTAAACTGAGGAGAAATCGACATTTTCTGTTTGTTTTGACTTGTAGAATACCGTGGTAGTACTTGCGTCACTATTTTTTGGGACACCCTGTAAATAGGTGATTGACTAAGAACTAACTTGGAATTGTGACAGCCATTCAGTGATATCTTCCGGGGGATTGTCCTTGGACGGTATTACACTGCGAGGAAGTCGAACCTTTTCCACACAATTACCGCTTTCCCCAGATTTCTTCTTCAAGCTGACGAAATAAAAACAAAACTCAGTTTAAAAATGGAAATAATTGAAAATCTTACACTGTTATACATATTGTAATATACAGAGTGTTTCTAAAATAGACCGACAAACTTCGTGAGTGGTTACCTGTCATTGAAATTAAGAAAAACGTTCCAGTAACTTAAACATGGGTCCTAAAATGCTTTATTTCCCCCTAGTCACAATTTGGTTTCTCACTTTTTTTTCTCCAGAATGGTTATTATTATGACTAATTTTTTAAAATTTGGTCAAGGCCATAACCAAATCATGGTCAACGCCAAGATGAAGGTCTGCTGTAAGAAAATTAAGCAACCTTATAAGACGAAATCCCTCAGGATTCGTCAGATAATCCTGTTATCAGGAAACCCCATATGAAGTTTGTAGGTCTATTTTAGAAACAGCCTGTTTAAGAACGTGATAAAGAACTTACAGCCAATTAGGGTCATTAAACCTTGATTACATCAAGGTTTTGATGTAATAGCATCTGAAGAAATAGAGCTTTGAAGAATGTGGACTGAACTACAGGGTTATTCCAAATTAAGATTAAAAATTAAGGGTTATTATTCCAAAGATTAAAAATGCAATATGAACAATATTTATACCATTAGAAAGAGGAAGTTTCAAAGTTATTTTTAATACCTTACAAGCGTTCAATGTGGCTTCTGTCTGCTGCTCGGCAAACATCTACGGGGTAGCCAAACTCGTCCCACACGCGAGAAAGCGTATCTGGTGTCAGTTAGAACACTGCAGCAGTGATACTGTTCCGCAGATCACCCAGCAGCCGGAAGCCACATTGAACACTTGTAAGGTATTAAAAAAACTTTAAAACTCCCTCTTTCCATTGGTATAAAGATTGTTCGTTTTTCATTTTTACTTTAATAAATACAACTTTTTGAAAATGGGTCCATCATTTGTAATAAATCTGTATAATTTTCAAGATTCTGGAACATTATTTTAAATCTGACTGACGCCTACTTTTCTACCCCCACTATTGTTCTGTTAGTTGATTAACAGCATAAATATGGTATTTAATGTTTATGAATCATGTTCCCGATATAGAAAAGAAATTATTTCATACTACTTACTTCATACTAAGTACTAAATTATTTCGCTTCTTTACTTCTCTTCTTTTCCTAACCCTTCTGCCTCTCAGCGTCGGGTGGGCTTCTTTACTACTGGAAATAATGCGTTCAACAATTATTATTCAGAATTATTTATAGCCTTCAAAATGAACCAATAAATTTTACTAGCGAGAATATCAAGTTTTATTCATACTAAATTCTTGGATTAAACCATTCTCATACAAAAAAAACATGGATAGCGAGAAAAATGATTACAAACCTCGATAATAAACCAGTCTTATCTTCTGAAAAAAGTAGACTCTTCTTGCAAGGCAGTCCATTTGGATTATCTTTTTCGCTTTTTCTTTTTCTCTGAAAACGAAATTGGCCACATGAATGGAAAACAGTAAAGACTTCACTAAAAGCAATTTTACTAAATTTTGAATATATGAAAATTCAATAATCATTCAATATTCAATTGTATTGAATATTGATCAAATTGTACATTTTTCTTTATAATACCGTATCGATTTTTCCTAAAGTTGACAAATAGAATGACTCATTATTTATTTATTTTTTAATTATTATTATTTTTTTTTTTTTTTTTTTTTTTTTTTTTGAGGGTGATGCCCACATGAGCTCTAGGCTTGTGAGTGGTGGTGATGATGAGATGACGACTGTTTTTAGGCAGTCGGGACCGACGGCTTTTCGTCTCCTCCGAAAGACGGGAGTGGCCGTTTCTGTCAAAATCCGTTCCGGCAACTGTATTCGATCTTGGAACCTTTGGATTATCAGACAGGCGCTTATCGCCCTCGGCTACGGATCACTCCACGGTGTGACATTTATTCAATGACATACAATCTATAATAGGCCTATTAACATTTCATGGATAATTTCAAGACAATACTGTAATTTTTTAGTCTTCAGAAATTTCTCAGCCAATTCCTACTCATCCTATCAACTTTTAAAAAAGCTGAAGCTAAATAGGAAGAGAAGTTGTTACTTTATTAGCATTTGAAAAATTCACATTCATAGTTTGAATAAAACTAGTTTTATAGTTTGCACGGTTTTTGTCAAAAAACGACCGATCATCTGAAATGCTAACATTGAATCAAATGGTCAGCTGTTCGGACATCGGACGCTTTCTGACAAAAACGGTTCTAGTGAGTGGTTTTTGAGCACCAGGCCAAGTGTCAACTTGTTTTATTCAAACTGTAAATAAGCATGTATTTTAGCTATCAACTATTAAAGCATTAACCCTTTGAATGTTATTAATCAGGAGTACCAGACTGAAATTGATAGTTGGGATGTTTCTGAACAGTTTGTAAAAGTTTAATTTGTCAGTGTAGTCATAAAACATAAACCCTATCTACAAGGTGAGTAAAAATAGAACAAAAGAATACTTTTTACTTTTAGCCTTCTAGAAATTGTAATGACAGAGGTAATTCGCCTACTGACGTTTATCTACTTGGCATGAGAGCAATAAGCCGAATCAAGTGAAAAAGTGATACTTCAAGTTATAGGTAGGCCTATTGAGAAGATGGGTTATTCATTCCAGAGGAATTCGACATAAATCTTTAGCCTATTCACTGTAAGACATTTCTATTACGAACATAATTTCTCTATAATTAAAGAGTAAATTACTTAGAATAAAGACTCACCCCTAGTGTACAGCCTCCATTTGTAGTAAACTTGACCTCCTCCTCCTTAACATCCTCCTCCTTGACCTCCTCCTTAACATCCTCCTCCTCCTTGACCTCCTCCTTAACCGAGTCTTCTTCAATTCCTCCATCTCTCGTTTCTTTTATGTGATCGGTATCTTCTTCGGCCTTCATCTGACAATCTTCCATTCCATCAACATCTGCTACTTCTTCCTCTTCCTTCTTAACGTTCTTCTCCTCCTCCGCATCTTCATCTATCTCCCCCTCCTCCACCTCTTGGTCGTCGGGGTCCCCATTAGTCGTTTCCACTATTTGTTGTTCTGTCGTTGTGACCGGTTCTAATTCCTCTTCTTTGTCTTCATTCTCCTCTACTTCATTCTCATTTTCTTCTTCCTCTTCCTCCTCTTCGTCTCCTTCGCTTTCCGCTACTTCGTCTACTCCCGAGCCTCCCTCCTCACAGCCTCCTCCTTCTCCTCCGCCACTATCAGTCTTCTCTCCCTCCCTACATTCATTCTCCTTATTGGATGACGCCATTGTTGCCATCGTTTAAAATAGTAGCCGTTCAAGACTCAACTTTTCCTGAAACAAAAAAAAAAACAACATTTAAAATAGCAAAGAAAGCTATTAGGCCTGATAATCTTCCAATATCATGCAAAGATGTTTCATTAAAGCACTAAATGATTAAAAGGTTCAGGGTTTGTGACATATCAATTTACAACCACATTATTCAATTACAATATTACAACCACATACATCCAAATTTCCAATTGATAAATTGTATTTGTGACTTCTGAAGACATTTATTAAACTCAGGGAGTTGAAATAAATAAAATTGGTGGTCTGCTGGCCTATGCTAATAGCCATGTCCACACTTCTTTGATTTTCGTTTCGTCTAGCGCTTCACGAATCCTAATGAAATTGGACGGAAAACGGATGATGCACCGCATGCGTCATGTGCTGCACAACATGCGCTACGACAAAAATCGAAAAGCAGACTAAAATCGACGAAGTGTGGACATAGAAAATGAAGAAGATCCTTCTGACGAACTGTCAGGCAACTTATAAAAGATTTACTCGCTAACACAAACGTGTAGATCTTCTACTATTGTTTTAAACAACAAGTGAGCTACCTAGACTACAAAGTTATCAGCATCTAAATGTTTGAATTAGATAGAATACTGAAATATGAATCCGTCAACTGAGGGATAAGAATGAGTAAGAGGACTGACAGGTATCAATAGATGGAAATACTTGTGATATAACTTCTTCTATTCATTCGTTTTCAAAGGAATAAACCTCAAGTGAGGCTGCTTTAATAAATAATCTAGCTCATTATTACAACTGGCAGTCTATAAAATAATCTGGAAATATAAAAATAAGCAAGAATTTTAACCTATACGGTACCAATGCAAATATGGATGTACAGGAAGGCCACCATGTCCAATCACGTTCTGCATTATGGTTAATTACTAGTCTTTAGGCTAGAACACGTGCAACAGAACTCTGTCAAATAATTCAGCATGTTTAAGTTAAATTATAAAAACACTAAACAATTCCACAAACACTAAATACAAAACATTCAGACGAAAATTACATATCTCGACAGTAAAATAACCTTTCCTACCATTATTTTACAAGATTGACAACTTTTTACTCTTGTTCTTCTTCCACCACTTACCATTAGAAATATTTGCATTTTGTAATGGTTTATCCTCAAATTTAAGCGGAAATAATTAATTTTCTTGTTAATTCAACATAATTATATGTGAATTGCAAGTTTTATCAGCATAATATTGGTTTTTTGGTCTATATAAAAAACCACATTGAGAAGAAATTGCTCAAAAGTCAGATAAAATTTATCTTGAATATTATTTTCAACATGAATAGAATTGAATCTTCGATAATTTACGATATAATTAGTTTTTATATTGTAAAAAAGTAATATTATGCATATGTTACAGGAGTACCAACATGATACACAACCGCGCGATACAAAATCGAGAAGCCTAACCTAAAAAACCGTTTTGCTCGATGCTCCTCCTATGACATTTCTTGTTAATATCTTGAAGTTTGATCATATTATTAAGCTGATATAATGGATGAAATCATCATATTTGTACTCATTTCTAAGGTACATCAACTCTATTTCCAATATTTGTACAGTAATTATTATTTGTACTTTATAATACAGTTACATGAAGTAACTCGGCCAGTAAAGTCGCATACAGATAGTGTATACAGAGAGTGACTATACACTCTCTGTAAAGTCGCATTTAGCCGAAAAGGTGCCGTACGGTAACTATTTTTTAGATTTAGATAGTAAGTATAATATGTACTCGCCAAAGAAACTGGACTGCGTGCAAGGCTTTGTATAAAGCGGCAGTGATTGATATCTATAAATTAGGTAAGGGGTGCCCAAGCTTTATTAATCAAGGGCCACATTGTCAACATTCAAAGAGAAGGCGAGCCGGGGAAGAAAGAAATTGGGGGTCCCCCAGGATATTTTTTAATTTTTACGCTCATAAAACACATTCCTGTAATGTATGTTGATGTAATGTTTGTTAATGTTATTGTTTTACGGCAACTTGGCGGGCCATATAAAATCGGCTCGCGGGTTGGGTTGGCCTGAATTAGGTAATCCTGTAAACCATAAGACCAGGAAACCTGGAGATCAAAATATAGCTGCCTCTTTTATCCAATGTTTTGTATTTTTCGGTTGGGGGTTAAATTTGGTGCATGCTGCATGGCCCTCTCTAGGGGTCAGCCCACACCACACAAGTAATATTTATAGCTTATTATATGAATGCAGAGTTCAGTTTGGTATTGAGTAAATGACTGGGCTTCCGCTAACCAGCTGGACATCTTGATCAATTTAAATCCAACTTTGAACGTCTGGGCATTCTCACAGTCTTCAATCAGTAAGTTAAGTTATATATTTTCAGTCTATTTCATGTCAAGGATGCTGAGGGCAGGTATTTTCTGAGGATGGACCTCCATGCCTTTAAAACAAGGAGGAGACACATGATTGACATCCCACGTTGCAGAACAAGCAAGAACAAGCTTCCTCCCCCATCTTTGCTTTGCGCCTCTTAAATTTCCTGCCTGAGAGGGCTAGGAATCTACAGGGAAGTTTTCAAGATCTAAGTTACTGTCTGGCTGAAGAATAATCCATTTTACTCAATGGATGAACATTTTCATGCACACAAGGACAATAGGCCTATAGTATGACCTGACATCTGAATCTTATAACGCCGTCTATTCAGTTCACTGGTCACGGATGTAGAAGAAGGAATTATTCAAACTTAGCTTGTGATATTGATATCACTCTCACTGAGAAAAGTAATCGTGACCTGCCGCACAGAGCAGAATATCCTATGTGGTTTTTGTCCACGCATCCAGATAAGAAAAACATCGTGATGCGATTAGAATAAAAAACTGCCCCCACAACCTAGCTGTTCATCTAGTGGGTTAGATTTTACAGAACCACATCCACCGCTCCGCATAGCTCTAACTATGACCCTATGACGTATGATGCAAATTTCGTTCATTTGAGATAATTTTTCTTTGTCACATTATGATGGGGGTTATATTTCAGCAACATGTTGAAAGTTAAATAAAGTTTTCAATGTTATCATTCGTGAACTCTATGGTACAGAAATGTAACATATTCAGGAAGTCAATAATTCTTATTTTTTAATTGGCCACGAGTCCAATAAGACTCTTTATCCAATTCCAAACTTATTCATTCCAAACTGTCGTTTTTATTTTTTGGAAAGCGTTGCATAGCCTTATTATAACAACATTGTTTTTCTAGAATGATGATTAATTTTAAATTACATATGAGTTGATCCAACCCAAGGTTACTATATTATTATTATTATTGTATAGTAACCTTGGATCCAAACCACTTATTATTTTAAGTGGGGTGTATATTTTTCATTAGATGATCTATATTTAAAATTTAATAAATAATTTTTTTTTTAATTATTGTATTTCATGTCTTAAATTTTTACTTTGTATGTGCCTATTGTATTGTATTTCACTTTGTAATATAACATCAATAACTTTATACGTTAATATTATAATAATTTATAATTATATATAATCATATTTTCTGATTTTTTTTTAATTTCAGGCTTGCATGATCTTGAGCGATGAGGATAATAAAATCATCCGACCTCCTTGATGTTCGTAAACAATAACTAACCTAACGTACCTTTAATGACTAAAGTAAGTCAACGGAGTCCTGTAAAATGATCCCAGTAATGAACCGAACTGAAGAGGTTCTTCTGTTGTGGCAAACAAGCTCCAAAAAGAATTCAGAAGAACTCCAATATGAAGGTATTATTTCAACCACAAATTAAATTACAAATAGTATAATGATCACAAAAATAATATGCATATTTTTAAAAGACACCATTCTACGTGGAAGGCTATTTCAGTCATACCATTGTTATCAAGTTATCAAGCATCAGATATCAAGTTGGTAAATGAAGACAAACTTGAGACACTCATTTTAATCACTAGAGTCACACTTACTAGACTTGAGTAAGTCTTAGATCATTATTTACATGATTCTACTGGACCTTGCATGAGTTTCAGAAAATTTTCTGCAGAATATAAGCCTTAAGTGAGGCTTAGAATAATCCCTTACAATGTTTTATATTTGTTTCAATCATACTTGTTTCAAGTATAAGCCTTCAAGTGTATTATTGAAACATTTTACTTGTTTTACTCAAGTCATGTTTGACTTGGGTATGGGTAGGGTTAAAAATAACGTTAATGAAAATAAGATGGAGAGATGCTTCGAGTTTTTCTATTCTATAGAATTTACAAAACTTCTACCGGTGAGAACGTCTTTCACTGAATCCACAAAAACTCATTAACACAAAAAACATTGTAAATGTGAACGTTTCCTTAGTTCATTCTTTGCATTATTTCTCCTATGAAGAGAGTGAAGTCAGCGCATGCGCACTAATAATTCAGATGATACGACAATAATCCGTTTTTTCTTAGAACTTAGTTTTAGTACGGCTACTGTCACTGCAACTCTGGAAACACACTTGAAGGCTTAGTTCGCGTAAACCTGGGTAACTTATATTCTTTATGTTTAAAAATTAAATTACACAATTTTGTCTATCTGAATAATGTGTCGACTACATAATATTGCTACTTATTTCATGGAAACTGAAAGGCCTACAGTATTTCTTCTGAAATGTTGATTTTATTTATTCAATATTTGTAATTTAAAATAATTTCAAAGTATTTGAGTACCTAGGTCATTTCAGTTTCACAAAAGCTTCAATAGATACCGTAATACAAAAACAGTTTACTCTCATTCCCTACACAATTATCATGATAGGCAGCAGTGTACTGAAACTCTTGTTTTAATTTCCATTTTTTTAGTAAATTTTAATGGAGATATTCATAAGTCTTTGTAATACTAATAGCCTGATAAAAAATGTTCTTTAAAAACATCCAAATTATAGTGCTATGAGATTGATCTTGTTTGTTAGCAATACACTCGTATTAAAACACTTGGAAAGTTTGAAAACTGATAGAATGGTGTAAATCAATAACAATGGAGTACATCCCTTTTTTCTACTGGTTAATACTGTATAATAAAAGACACAAATTTTGAAAGAAATCCTATAATCAACTCATTTTATTGTGATGACCACTTCTTCCTGTTGTTGGACGAGTAATATGTTTTCTTGGTCAAATAATAAATAATAGGCCAATTTAAAATGTCAGCTCTCTCATATGCCCCACAAAATAAGCGTAGTACGCGAATTTAGATAATAATATTGATTTAGTTAATGATCTAATTTAATAAAAATTATTGAAGTGAAAAAATTCATATTTGCAACTACTACTCATGAAAAAAATGAATTTTCGTTATGAAATTGAATCTCGAATGGTAGTTTCTAGTGAAGATTCCTAGGCTAAGAAGAATCGTAAGTCTACGAGTATCAGACCGGGGGGTTTTTTTTTATTAATAATTCAAAAGAAAATTCAAAATATTTTTATTGACAATCTATTGGATTTATTTTATTATGCAGGCGCCATAATTTCCAACACATAGATAACTAAAGATAATAAAGGTGTAGAGAGAGCACACGCGTCATCCAAACTAGGTCTCGAAAACAAAGAAAATTAGGCGAATAATGGCAACAATAATCGTTTCATATCATTTGTATTGCAGTGCTTTACGCACTTTGATGGAAAACAATAGCAACATCTGCTGTGGTATATAAACTCTCAGATTAAAAAAAAACAAGAAAGAAGATTTTTTGGTAATCCGTAGATTGAAGTACTCTACTGTTTGTGAATAAACGTCTCAAATTGAATTTAAGGGACTTTTGAATATAGTAGATGGACCACATTTTCGGGAATGATTTCAGAATTCAAGTGTTTTCTTGTTGTGAACTAATTTATTGATATGTTTATTACAGTTTTGATAATGTTGTAATGTGGTCTTTTATAAATACAGTACAATAAATTATTATATAATATTATTACTCCTCAGTTTAAAATGTGTAACTATAATAATTCATAGACAGGATAGTTTAATAAATTGGAATATCAGATATCTGATAATTTTTCCTCCATGAATTTTTATGTACAAAAGCTATTATAAATTGTTGTAAGAAGTACTAATTATTGGTTGAATTTTTCTCTAAAACATTGAACTATACCAGGCGGTATTGGAATTTCGAATAGACATTCCGAATAAGTTTAGTTTCATAGCAGCCTGGTTATGAAAAAAATTCTTAACCCATTTAGTATTAATATGTTTTAATAGAATACCTCTTCAAAAACCACTAAAATCTATCAATGCCTGTGAACTGATATGATTTCCTGATTTCAATCAACTTGGAAATATTATAAAAACTTTTAGTTCCACATAGCATTGGTAGGCTATAAGGTGAAGTGGATTTACCCGTAAGGGTCTCCTCATACCTAATTCAAGTCATATAAATATTATTTTTGAATAACTTCATTATGGAAATTTATAAAATGATAATATTGATAATCGTATATCGTTTGCCATTTCTTCAATAGATAAAATTATGTAAATTTCAATTTTTCAATTTCAATTTATTTATTCATCTTAGTAAATAAACGGTGACATCTCTTATTAAGTTTCATATGAGTGGTTTTCAACTGGTTTTCTTAGTTTCGCGGTGATGGGCGTTTCTTAAACTGGTTACAACCTGAGCTTATCAACAGATTGCTGGTGTTACATTTCTCTATTTCAAGGCTGTTCCTCTTGTTAACCACCTGCTCAACCTGACAAGATGAGATCAGTTCCCAAAACAACTCACGAAGTCTTTAATTTTCAACCTTAGACACGAATAATCATAATTAAGATAGATTGTTATAAAAGGACCCTATACCAGATTGATTAATCAATTGAAAGTAAACTAGATTATTGAAATGCTTTCATTCATAAAACTAATTAGAGTTTTATACTTTACTATAAATCATATTCTATTTTTTAAATATTTTATCAGCCCTTATAGGATATATAGCCTACTTTTAATATTATCATACTGTAATTTCACTATTTCTACTTTGGAATTGAAGTGCTTGTTACGTTACGAAGAATGAATTAGTGGATGATTTGAGCTTTGAATAAACAAATAACTCTCGATGATTTGATGGTGAACAAATCGTTTCAATTAGTCGGCTTGTAGAGCCATCTCTGAGCTTCAACATACACAAGGTCGTTAGAGAGGGAGATTGTGTTGAGGAAGTTGTAGGAAATATAGGGAATTACCGAGTTTTTTTATCAAATTCTAAATAATAGTGAAGAGTGTAAATTTAATAAGGCACGGTGGTTCAGTATTTATAAGAAAGTGTATAAGTTTCTAGGCTCTTTCAACTGCAGGGAATGATGGATGGAAATTAATTATTCAATGTAAGAGTGATTCAACCATTTTATGATATACAATATCAGATTCTAAGTAGTAAATTATCTCATTGACTAGAATTTAATAATAGTAAAACCAAATTAATGAAGGATGTGATTGCAATACATTGTTGCCTTGGAAAAATATAGCCTGAATTTACTAATATATATTAATTTCTTTCTCCTCCTTTTTAATCTTTAGAATTATTATTCCCAATTGTTAGAATCAACAATCGATATCACAATAAGATCTATTTAAAAAAATAATAATAATTGCATTTTATTTCATTTATTACTACACAATAATATTCCAAACATTTTACAGTATTCAAGTTCCAAAAATTATCTCAATTTGTAATTTATAATTGCATATATTATTGATCTTTTAATTTCTGAACAAAGTATCTTCACAAATTAGCTATAATAGGTACTCTGATATGTCTGAAGAAGTAGGCCATTCTCTTCCACTCAATAACATTATCCAATAATCCGATTGAAGAAATCATATATCTGTTCCCTTCCAACCACATTACTTTACAGTAATTCGCATAGGCCTACTATTCTTTAATATTGAGTTTTAAACAGCAACCTTTAACCCATACTTCGAACTTAGTTTTTAAACTAGCTCCTCTCTTCAAAAATGCAGAATAAAAAATTAAAAATATCTCGAATTTAATTCATCAAAATAACTTATAATCAATCATACATATTTTATCATGAATGATAACCGATTGCTTTATTTCATTCACGTTCTAGGTACCTACACAATTGAAAAATTGTTTGTTTTCGCCATTTCACGTTTTCATCATTTCATGAAATGATTTTTGTCTTCTTTTAAATCTTATAGCTTCAACCTTTTACGTCAAATTTATTCTTGTTCTGTTGCACCGCTCTACTGATAGAAATCAGAGGTTCAGAAAATAGACCAGAGCTCATTTCCATGAGAAGCATAAATACAACCATTGTACAAAGAAATATAAATATATTTTCAACAAAAGAAGGTTGTCCAACTTCCTGCATCTATGATGCATTTATCATGAACAAGGTGACAGAGTTCAACCACAAATTGGTTTTACTGTTTGATGTCATAAAGTGGGAATATAACAGTAGCCTACAATACTAACAATGAGTAATAACAACTTTCTTGTTATGATATCGTTATATCTGTTACTAAATACTATAAAAAATAAAAATACATAACAAATACTGTAATACAAAATACTGTACTGTAGAATGCGTTTTGTCCTTCAAAATAACATTTTCTCCTCATCTCAACTGCAGAGGAGGCATTGAGTTTCTTTTGTTTCTGGTAGAATGTATTTTTTCATGAATGTAGTATTTGAATGAAGTTATAAATCATTTTATTTTCTGGTGTTTTCAGGATGGAAATGAACTACACAATGCTAGGTGCTTGCCCGGGACAAACCGGACCCCCGGGAATGGCTGGAATGCTGTTTGGAATGCTCCTCGGATGGCTAGCCAAATCTCAGTGTGAGGTGGGACTTGAATCTGAGCTACTTGAATAAAAATTTGGAAAAATTCTTGTCGGTAGAATACAGCCAATTCATAACATTCCTATTAACAAATAATGATTTTTTGCCGAGGGTATTGTCCACGTATATTATTTATTGAACCATGTAGGTATATAGAATCAACAATTAAATATTTTCAGTATCACCATGTTTTATTTAACTGTTCAAACAGTCCATATTTTTTCATCCTAGTCCTGCCCCGGAGTATAGATGGTTACTCTAGTTTTCTATTTTTTTTATTTTGTATTATTCATCAGATTGATCAATTGATTTTCTAATAATTCATTATGATAATTTCATAATTATATTAAGACTGTTCTAACAAATTTGCTGTTACTCCCATACGCACTCAACTTATGACAGTCACTTTGACTAATTTGGATGTATTGGGCTAATTTAGATGCGGTTTGTGCCTAAAGAAAAGTTATTAGTCCTAGATGTGCAGGTTTTCTTTGAATTTTGGAAAATATCGTTTAAGCCCCTGCGCCCACTAAGCAACTGCTATCTGATTTCAGTCAGCAACCCAGCGTTGCCAGATGACTTTGGCTGATAGGTTAGATTACCCGAAAAATGTCATCTGGCAACATTGAGTTGATGACAGAAATCAGATAGCAGTTGCGAAGTGGGCGCAGGGATTTAAAACGTAAAATAAACTCAGAGCTATCTCTCGGTGTCTGGAGAAACTACGTCCACACCGTAGTACTGAACTATATGGAGTATATTTGTTTAGTCTAGTTTAATTTCTATTTGAATCAATTTTACTAATTTGGTTATTAATAATTAAAGTTTTTTCAGTTAGTTACTGAACTATATGGAGTATATTTGGTTAGTCTAGTTTAATTTATATTTCAATCAATTTTAGTAATTTGGTTATTAATAATTGACGTTTTTCTCAGTTAGTAGTGAAGGTGTTTAATAACTGTAGATGTTTGTAAAGTTGTATTTGTAGTATTATTAGTTTTTTTTTCAAATAAATCATTTATTCATTTATCATCTATTATCATTGTTTCAACTGAGAGAAAGAGTAAACTATTTTCATTTGTTGTATGCCCGACCAGGTAGGTGACCCCTCAGTCTACCCGCCAGACGTGACTGTGCCGACGGGCGAAGACTACGATTTCATAGTGGTGGGGGCAGGATCGGCCGGAGCCGTGGTAGCCAGTCGTCTGAGTGAAGTGGCCAGCTGGAGAATTCTATTGGTCGAGGCCGGCGGAGACCCCACGCCCACTTCCGACGTTCCCGCACTGGCTTACTTCATGGACAAGGACCGGCTCGACTGGGGCTATCGCACTCAAGCGCAGCCTGGCATTTGTCAAGGGTACGTGTTGCATACACAATGTCCAATGAAAATATTTTGAAGATTTCTGGAACTGATTCGTGAAAATTCAGTGTTATTCAATGTTGGACTACATAACCTATATCTTTTCCACATTTCCCATCACGGAAATTGGATGATTCGGCGAAGCGGAACACCCGAAAGGGTCTCCCCGCTAATAAAAGCCATAAGCATAATAATAATGAAAATATTATAGCTCTTAAGGAAAACGACGTAATGGTGGGATGTGGTACGGATACTATAGAAAATACTTTTGGGTTCACGCGCAGATCCCTGCTAGATTTTGAGAGGCGTGACCGCACCTGGTACCCAGTAGACAAGTATATATAGCAGGATTCTTGTAAATTGTCAGAAAACAGCTGATTGATGTACGCTCGTTTACTAACGTTAAATCAGCTGTTTTCTGACAAGTTAAAATAATCCTGCTATACTGTGGTAGAATTTTATCAGAATGGCGAATGGTGTTGTTTAAGTTTCTATGGTAACTGGGTTCAGAGCTACGTCAATTCAGCAAAAATGTAGTGCACATGCTACTCATATTCCTACCGTGTATTCTAGTATCCTCGGGTTGCACCAACCGGGATCAACTATTTTGAAACAGCTAATCGTACCTACTTATTAGCATTGTGATAATCCTGATCTTGCTTGGTGCAACTCTGTAATAATAATATTTCATAAATTCTATTTCAAATTAGCTAAAAATTCGATTTGTCAAGTTCATTCTTTCTCTAACATTTATTGTTATATTTTTTGATGCAGCATTAAGCAGAAAATTCTGGGAACAGGGTTTTCAATATTGAAAGTGTGTTATCTTGTTTGGTTTACTAATGAATAATCTTTTTACGAGTGGAGCTTGTATAGAATGAAAGAGATGAACGAAAAATCTTGAAAAGATTTCAAATTCTGTATAGAACTTATTTGGGAATAGATGAAAAATAGAGTGGATCAATAAATCGTAACATTTGATAAATGTTTCATGTCCACAGGTATATAAACAAAACGTGTAACTGGATCAGAGGCAAAGTTCTGGGCGGCACAAGCACACTAAACTTCTTGATTTACGCTAGGGGACACAAACTCGACTACGACCAATGGCAAAGTATGGGAAACGAAGGCTGGAGCTACGACCACGTGCTGCCCTATTTCAAGAAATCACAAGACATCCGAGTGGCGAAACTTTTGGACAGCGAGTACCACGGTAGAGGAGGCTACCTGGGCATTGAGGACATGGAGGATCCCGAATTCAGTGAAGTTAGTGAAATGGTATTAAAAGCGGCAAAACAGATGGGATTCGAAACCGGTCATGATCTAAATGCTGAACGACCGTCAGGCTTTTCAACCAATCCTGGATTCGTATGTGGTGGGGCTCGATGTAATACTGCTAAGGCGTTTCTGGGGCCAGCAAAAGACAGACCCAATCTCCACGTAATGAAAAACGCTCATGTTAGAAAGTTGTTAGTTGATAAAGCAGGAGTACATGGTGTGGAAGTGAGTAAAAATGGTAAAAAGTATTTGATAAAATCTAAAAAGGAGGTGATATTGTCGGCGGGAGTGATAAATAGTCCCCAGATACTGATGTTATCCGGTATTGGGCCAAAGGAGCATTTGAAAAAACTGAATATAAACCTAGTGAAAGATTTAAGAACTGGTGAAAATCTACAAGATCATCTCCTGCATTTGGGGACAATAATTGCTATGAAACCATTCCACGGTACACATCCGAAACCTCCTCCCGAGCTACTCAATGATGTTTACAAATACTTGACCAAACGAGAAGGTTCATTAGCCAAAGTCCGTTTATCAACCCTGGTCGGATTTGTTGATACTAGAGGAGCTCCAGAAAATTGGCCCGATCTACAATTTTTAAACGCCTATTTTCCAGCGAATGATACAATTGGTTTGGCGGAGATTCTGAAACGTTTGAATTTGGATTGTGAGATAACTGAAACGATGCTAGAAGCTAACAAAGTTCACGATTTGATGTTTTTCACGCCAGTTTTGTTGCGCCCTGAAAGTAGAGGAAAAATATTGCTGAAAAACAAAGATCCATTGTCACATCCGTTGATCTATTCAGGGTACATGAGCAACAACGAAGATGTGAAGTCACTGATGCGTGGTGTGAAATTTGTCGAGAAGTTTCTAGTGACTGATGCATTGAAAGAAAGGGACGCGTTCATGTTGGAAGTGAAGTATGACAAATGTAAACAACATGAGTTCGGTACAGAGGGATACTGGGAGTGTGCCTTGAGACTTGTGGGAAGCACTTGTTATCATCCGGTGGGAACGTGTAAAATGGGACCATCGAGTGATGCGCAAGCAGTGGTGGATGCTAGGTTGAGAGTGC
This sequence comes from Laodelphax striatellus, assembly GCA_017141395.1. Classification (NCBI taxonomy): domain Eukaryota; kingdom Metazoa; phylum Arthropoda; class Insecta; order Hemiptera; family Delphacidae; genus Laodelphax; species Laodelphax striatellus. Next base: position 19,116,990 of record CM029535.1, read on the forward strand.
ATGGCGTAAAAGGCCTCAGGGTGGCCGATGCTTCTATAATGCCCACAATCGTTAGCAGTAATACTAACGCGCCTACTATTATGATTGGTGAAAAGGCGTCTGATCTGATCAAAGAAGACTGGCTTCAGGAGAATAAAGATGAACTCTGATTCAATTTAGCACATGTGCGTGAATGAATCCAATCAGTGTCTTGGAAGATAGGAACAGAGAATTTCTGTATGTATTAAATTCAATTATATTCAGAAAAATAAAGATGAACTTTAATTCAATTTATCACTTGTAGGCTACACTAATGAATTCAATCCCTTTCTTGGAGAATAGAAAAAGATAATTTCCTTAAATTGAAATTTATTCTACATTTATGGATAAAGGATTTTTTTAATTCAGATACCAGTTTGATAAATTGTACCCTTTGAAATTCATTTCGGTTTCCTGGACAAACTAATCATACATTTATTAATCCATAGTAGAATGTTTAGAGGTTATCTAGTGAGTAATGAGAAAGACTGGCTTGATGAAAGGATAAACTGTTGCCCTGATTCCCTTCTCGAAGACAAAGAACATTTCAATATCATTTCAAATGATTTAATTTATTAATTGACTGAATAATGTTGTATGTTGTAATATTTCTATTGTCACACTATCGCACTTCAAACAATTGAAGTTTTATATTAACAAGAGTATGTGGCACGTAACTTATGCAAATTTGTAATTTGTGAATTTGATTTATACAAGTTTTTATTGTACAATAATAATGATTATGCATTTGTATACTTGAGTGAAAGCAAAATAAATAATAATTATGACGCTACTATTCATATGCCTTTTTTAATATAAATGTTACTTATGCGATAGTGTTCCATCTCCACCCTACCCTGCTTTTGATTAGAGAAAGCTTCATGATTTACATCAATAATTTTTTTGCTGTTATTAAACAAAATATTACACTTTTTATATAATGTATATGTTTCGAGAGAAAATAAATTATTTCTTTAAACTCCTTGTTTTATTTCATAATCAATATAATTAATTTGTTTCTAATTTATCATAGCTTTTTTGTATACATGATGATATTATGGGGATTATCATGATGATATACCATGGATCATTGAGGATTATACCTGGAGTGAACTTTGTAGCAGATAACGATACAAACTCGTATTAACTATGTATTAATTTTCATGTATTAGAAAACAATAAAAGTTATTCGTGTTGAATGGAAATGGATGAAGGGTGCGTAGAATAACAACAAAGTAAAGAGATAGAATATTTTTATTGCAGTTTTCAAAATATTTTATACAATTCAACTTGTGATGCCTTGTGGAAATCACACTCCACTGTTCTATTATTCAACATAATTCTAAAGTTGTTGATTTCAAATGTACATGTCATTCAATTTCAAAAAAATAAATTTATTAAAAATATAAATCTTGTTAATTATCATAATAATATTATCAAGATGAAACACAATAAAACAATTAGACTATTGGAAGAATTGTCAAATAATTCTTAAATTACCTGAATTATGACATCAATAAATACGAATAATAATTATAATAAGATCAGTAAAAAACATGTAACAACATTTTCAAACAAGTTATCACCAGTTTCATTAAAATCACAAATTTATAATAATCTATAATAAATAGTCAATCAATAACCAATTTAACATACATAATACTCATATAATATGTACAGAATTATATATTTTTTATTAAAAGTTGCGGATTTAATTTATTATAATAATGCGCTTAGTAAAGTAAATCTATAAGAAATTATTGTATTTTATTCAATTATTAATTTATTTATTGAGGAACGTGTCTAACTCCGCGCACCCTCACCGAGTTACCTGAATTATTATTTATATAATATCTACATGGCTGACCTAGATTATATTTATATGTATATATATACTTTTATATATAATTATGATAACTAGAGTGGTTTATTTTCAATGACACACATTACAGTTTTCAACCTCGACTTCAAAATATTAGAAAAGAAAAACAACGTAAAAACTTTCTTAAAATGAAATCGATCATCATTATATTATAATGTATATTATATCAATATCGATTAATTGCCTAATTAACCTTAAGTAATTAACAATATTTACATTTAGAATAACTTTTCGCTCAGCAGTCGGACTTTTTAAACCTAGACCGATAGCAGTATATTCTCCTCCATCCTCAGTATCAGCTTTTCTGCACATGCGCACATTAATAACTCACACCCAGGCATAAGAAAACAAAGAAGACGTAGTGAATTGTATAAAAGCACTACAGTACTTGCCCAAGTATTGATTATAATATAATATATGATACAGATTTAAACAATAATTAAACAGCATACAGTATTGATTACAATACTATCAAGATATACAATAATATTCACACAAAATGTCAAGTGTCTCTACAAGCTATGTAGAGAAATCAACATTTAGATGATTAATTAATTTCCTAGAGTCACTAGCAAGACTTATAGTTACATTTATTGCTTTCAGAGATTACAAATTGATCGATCTATGATAAAAGGCAAACTTGAAAGTTTATTGGACTATAATGCGTGTGCTTTTTATATATTAATAAAAAGGAAAGTATCCTCAAACTAGAGAAACACTAAGTAATAAAATGAAGTAATTTTTTATAATTCAATTAAATTAATATAAGTTTCTAAACACTATCAAATTAAGGTGAGGAAAGATGTATGTAGGTCAACAATAATATTATTTTTCAATCAAAACTACTAGGTATTGAAAGTATAAAATAAATTGTCAAATGATGCCAAGAATACTTATTTCATAAATTTGTGCAAATTTAATAAGTTTTTCAATAATAAATACCTATATTCTTTGTTTTCATTGGCTCTCACAATTATTACGTTCATTCATCCATGAGAGCTCCAAGTTTAAAATGGCCTATTTTTTATAATAATAAAACTTGAACATTAAAATTATGGAGTGCAATGCTGGGACGTTATTCAAAATACAGTAAAATCTGTATAAAATCGTTTTATTATGGAATGATATGTGAAGAAAATAAAATGCCACAATTGAGCAAACAAATATTATTTGATGAGCTGTTTTCAGAATGGACCCAATAGAATGAAAGTTCCAAGTTAATCTGTTTTCAGTTGAACAACCAAAAAGAGAAAACTTAATTGGAAATGCTCTTTTTCGCATTTAAAATATCAAATGCAACAGTCAATGAGGTCCAAGTCTTATATTTATTTCACTTGGATATTGATGAGTGTTCATTCATCGGTACATGAATATTCTAAGCTTTAATATTGAATGTCATGTTTTCCTCAGATATATAAATCTCGAATGCCTATAACAGTTATAATGAACTGCAAAATTTAATACAAACCCAGTTCATCACATGAGACATAGCATGATGAACCGACTAAAATGTGTACCATATTTCAAGATACTCCATGAATTGGAACTCCGATCAGGCTACGATGAAAGTAGGCTATTTGTAATTTGATAAATAGGTACCAACTTCATTTTCGACATTTCTAGGATGAACTCTACCCGAGCTTAATACAGAAAAATCTGTTCCTATATATAACTTGGATTCCATTACTTTTGACAATTTTATAACAACGGATCGAAAGACAATAGATCTCATTATTTGAAGGTACATAAAATAAAAACAATAATTTATAAAAGACAAAAAGCAATTTCGCTTCCAAGTTCATAGTCTCTGGTCCCATAAAGGTATGTTTAAAAAAATGCTACAGTTTTAAATACGATAAAGATTTTCTATGTTTTTCAATGTTTCTAATGGTAATCTCATTTAGGACAATCTCATCGATCTAAACAATTTTAAAATGGGGGCCTTTTATTAAGAGATGGAAAGTGGGTTTCTTATATTGTAGCATATGAGACCATTAAAATTTTTCCTCAAAATACAACCATTCAATTTAATGTGCAAAAATAGTTGAATATATTATATATTCGACAAAGATAAATTCAACACGTACATTTATGATTTAGTGAGTTCATCACTTCAAGGACGTTTTTCTTACATAGTTGAACTACTACAGTACATTCAAAATAAAACATAAATCCTGAGAAAGATGTGAGAAATATTTCATAAAATAATTAAGTTACCCAATCAATTAAAATGATGCACTTCAACACTTTTGATAAAACACTTCTATGATCTAAAATATAACATTATCATGAAGTACGGTATGGTAGTCTACTCTTGGAGATTGCATAATTAATTAAAGCTTTAAGAGAATTATAGCCTTTAGATAGAAGTATGCAGTCATAAAAAGTATACACTACCTTACAGTCATTTATAACATCTAAAATAATGTTGAAATCTGAATTTACAACTCGATTTAACGTTTGAATTTGTTGTAAAAATTTAACATTAAATTAACTTTTAACTCTACATTCAAGAAAATTCAACGATGCCAATTATAGGGAAGACAAATGATTTCATCAAAAATTTAAATACTATTTGAATTAGATAATATCAATATTTCGTGCTCATTAGAATTTAAAATAAGAAGTCAGATCAAATGTCAACACATCCAATGATCCAATAGAATTTCCACACAGTCGAAAGTAATCACAAATAGGAATTTAATGCATTTTTAAAAGACATGAATTATATTTAAACTATTCAATAGGCTCACATTATAGTAGGAGTATGTTATAATAATATGTACCGTTTATGATTGTGACATAAATTTGTGTACTGTAATATGAAGACAGAATTATCTAGCCTTGATATAGTTTCAAAGTAATATTTGGGGAAAGAGAATATCCCAGAAACAAGGATGGGATAAGCTCAGACTAATCAAACTGTATATATTCTGTAGAAATACCTTAAATAGTAGATACCGGTACCTATAATTCTTTTACAGCATTGACAAAGGTAGTTTGAATATTATGTGAATATGTTTTGAGAATTATAACAATAAAAATAAATGTGTCAAAGATACATTCCTATTTATGTGTGATGCCTTGTATGAGTTACGCAAGTTATAAGCTTACTACTATTTCGAAAATCAAAATCAAGGATCTGTAAATATTATCTAAGATAAATAGCGACTGAAAAGCAGTTGAATCTGTCTGATAACAGAAGATGAAACACAAAAATATTTCGGGAAAGATAGCTTGCTCCGTTACCAAATTTCATGTGATAGAAGATTTTGACAATAATTGCTTATCAGATACATTGTACAGTACAATATTTATTACTGGTATTTTTAATATTCCAAACAGTTCTGTTATCGTTATAATTTATTTTTTTAATTATAAAAACTCACTAGAAAAATGAGACAAGCTTCATATATTTATTTCATATAACAACTCATTGTTATTGAATAAATATAAAGGTTAATTTATTCAATTCACTTATAATCTGATTTTAGAAATTGAATAAAATTATTTTAGAATTTATCCTATTTGTTTGAAAAGCTTCAGTGGATGGCCCAATTATTCAATAAATGTAAAGTTATTCCATTGAACCTATTAAAAGTCGATCAAATCATCAAGTTTTGTGATGAAAATTCTAGATTAATTTATTGATAATTTATTGATAGGCAAATAATACATTTTTCGGAAACCCCCTTCATTGGAGAAATTTGTTATAGCTGAGTTTATCACAAAATTTTTCGCAAAAAAGAATTATTAAAAACCGTGATTTTCCAAAATTATAGAGGCTTAACTTAATTATTTGACTAATGATCTAGTGTTATCGTTCGGAATTAGAACTTGTGAAGAGAATTCAAATCTAAAGAAAAAGAGCAGGATAGGCAGTAGGCAAGCTTGTAATAACCATTAAATGAAATGGTTTTTGATAGCTGATATTGACTATAACTCTTTTACTGATGAGGGTGTCAATCAATTATTATCACTTCCAGGTCGTGCCCCAAAGTTTCTTGTATTTTATTACAAACTAGGCCTATAATTATGATTTCAGTATATAAGTTTTCAGCAAAGTTGAATGTTTAATGTTTTGAGTGGAAAATGCGTTTAATCTAGCTACAGACAGATCCACCGCTTATTTTATTGACCTAAATCATACAGACAACCCAAACTGACTCACACAAACTCATACGATACGCATGCGCAGAAAACGTACTGACATGAGGCAAATACTAGTCCTTATAATATCATTATTAGTTTTATTATATAAATCGTAGTAATTAATCAATTAATTATAGCCTATACTAGCAATTAGTTCATAATTAAGGTCCGTTGTTTTATTTAGTGAGCAAATCAGGGAGAATGAGTGAGTGAACTAGAGAGTAAGAGTGCGAGTGAGTGAGAGGGAGTGAGGGAGGAACGAGGCTAGCTAGTAGGTTGGCGAGCGACGGTGGTCGTTGGCGAGGGGGGGAGGCAGTGGGGGGGCCGTAGGGGGGCCCCCGCCCCCCTCATCGCGCGGGAACCGCCATCTTGCGCGCGCCGAATAGTCTCCCTCTCCGTTCGGCTCTCTTCCGGTTCCGGCAATGCTGCAACCACAGAGCCAAAAACCACTCCTACTCTTACTGCACCCCAACTTACACCCATCAACATCATCATCAACATCACAAAGTCCTCTCAATCATAATCATCACAATCATAATTAAATATGTTATAGTTATTAATATTTTTCAAATAGTTTGTAATGATCATAATATTGTAGTAGTAGTAGTAGTAGTAGTTATTATTCTTTGATAATACTAGTGGCAGTGCACCAACTACAAATAATACATTATAGTAATTTGATTTGGTTATTCTAGTTTTTGTCTTTTTTCAATATTATTAAAAGTCATTCTTAATACCAATAAGTAATTAACTTTTGTGTGTCCGTATATATGTGTTGTATTATTGTGTGAAAGAGATAGGTAATATGATTTGTAGTAAGTAATAGTATTAAACAACACACACACACACCATCGTTGTCACACTCCTAAATAGTGATAGTATTTATATTTTCTGATAAAGCGTAGTAGAATTCCAACAATGTGGTAATTGAAAGAGTTTATTGATTTAATAAAGTTGACAAGTTTTTGGCTGATTAACACAGTGTCACATGGCTGTTGACTGATGACTGAACGGTCACTTGGATGAGGTTCTGTACAAGTTTAGTGGGGGCAGCGTTGTCAAGTTTTGAGTCTATTTTGTCGGGAGAGTTGAGTGGAAGTTGGGGATGTATCAAGGTAAGGCAAGGAAAAAATTAGAAGTTGAGGTCAAGAAGGAACAGAGATAATTTCAAGTTATCAGAGGGAAAGACAAAAATTATTAGTGGAATTGGAATACAGATGTGAAATTGATTGGTACAGGAATAAAATAATTAATTATGGATGAATAAAGAGAGATATCTTGGAAACAGGATCTAAAACTCAATAACTCTCTATGGTTGAGCTAGAATGAATGAAAAATATAATTTTCATTACAGGAGAAAAATAATTTATTTAAGGAGAAACATTAAACAACAAAGGAGAATTTATTGCATAAACAAGAATAGTAGACAAAGGTCTGGGTGTGAAGAGAAGGAATAATGAATAAGTTTTGTGACAGAAGGTAAGATATTATGAGGAAATGTTAGACTGATGGAAGAAATGAGGAAGAAGTGTGTGGAAGTAATTTCATAGGTGGGTTCCAACAGGATAAGGAAAATGAATGAACCAAAATGGTGCCAGAAATGGGATGGGAGAACAAAACTGGTGTCAGAAGTGGGATTGGAGAACACAAAACTGGTGTCAGAAGTAGGGTGGAAGAACAAAACTGGTGTCAGAAGTGGGATTGGAGAACAAAACTGGTGTCAGAAGTGGGATTGGAGAACAAAACTGGTGTCAGAAGTGGGATTGGAGAACAAAACTGGTGTCAGAAGTAGGATTGGAGAACAAAACTGGTGTCAGAAGTGGGATTGGAGAACAAAACTGGTGTCAGAAGTGGGATTGGAGAACAAAACTGGTGTCAGAAGTGGGATTGGAGAACAAAACTGGTGTCAGAAGTGGGATTGGAGAACAAAACTGGTGTCAGAAGTGGGATTGGAAAACAAAACTGGTGTCAGAAGTAGGGTGGAAGAACAAAAACTTGTGTCAGAAGTGGGATTGGAGAACAAAACTGGTGTCAGAAGTGGGATTGGAGAACGTCACTGGTGTCAGAAGTGGGATTGGAGAACAAAACTGGTGTCAGAAGTGGGATTGGAGAACAAAACTGGTGTCAGAAGTGGGATTGGAGAACAAAACTGGTGTCAGAAGTGGGATTGGAGAACAAAACTGGTGTCAGAAGTAGGGTGGAAGAACAAAAACTTGAGTCAGAAGTGGGATATGAAAGAACCTCACTGGTGTCATGCGCTGATGTTCAGTCATGGTCAGAGTTGTTGTCGCGTTTAGGCGGCGGTGGCGGTGGCAGTGGCGCAAGGATGACTATGCAGGTGGCCGGGAGGTGACCTTGAGGCGCACCTTTGGTGGGTGCCGACTGCAGGATGCCGACCAGCCGACCATGCGCCAACAGTTTCGGCCAGAACATGTGGTCTGCGCCGACGTTAAGGACTTGCCATTGTCAGACAGCACTGTTTGGGGGGAAGCCCCTCGGAGGAGGCAGGGGAGGCGGGGGGCGATGCGGCTCGCGCTGCGAACACGGGGGCAGCTCGGAAGCAGCTGCAACAGCCCCCGCCGCCGCTCCGACCGCCGCTGCAACACACACCCCAACAACAACCTCAACAAAAACCACGTTTCCTAGGCACACCATTCCAGCCAAGCTATACAGTTTGATGATGCTGTCATGTTTGTGAGGTACACACTGATCATGTGAAAATAGGTTTTCGACATTATAGTAATGAGTCAAAATTAAATGGTCATTAATTTCTTGTAATTAAAAATTGAATAACATAAACAATCAAACAAAACAAATATTAGGCTATTAGTTACTATGGTAATACATTTTCAACTTTTTATACTGCCACTAATTCGTAGCTTATTATTAACTGTGAGGGCCAGTTCATGAGCTCGGGATTTAACCAAGTCCTAGACTAAAATGGGTGGCTACCGTAGCATCGACAAACGTTTGTCTCGAAAGGTTAGTGGGTTAGTAGCATAGAGAGCCCTTAGTACATAGAGTTGAAGCTAACGTTTGTCGATGTTGTATTAGGCTTGTAGGAAATTAGTTCTTGATCTGGGGCTTGCTTCTTATCAAATCGAAGTCCTGTAATACAGAAAAAATGCAGCTATACACTAACAGACATTGACAGAACGGCATAGTATGTGATCAGTTCATAAGTCTATTGTTTGTACCTTTTTCCTGCAATACAGGGCTTCTAAAAATTGATAAACTTGCCCCAGTTCCTGATCTGGTTTGTGGAAGGAGATTGGACTATGTTTTGTGCATTTTATCTTAAATGTACACCTATTATCCAGAATAGGAAAAGCTATTACCAAACTATAAAAAAAAAGTATATTAATATGATGGAAGGAAAACAAGACTAGTGTAAGAGCCTCACAAACATTTGACACTATGGCACTGTAAAACCTAGCTGGTTCACGTCTAGGAAAACGCAGTCCATGATGAAGCCCAGGTCACAACAACAAAACCATCTCACAGATACCTAATGCACTTGTAAATTCATTTCATTTTCAATGAAAAAATTCATCAAACAAACACTGTGACAGCTAGTTTGAGTTTTGTTTTAAAACATATTTAATATGACTTATTTAGGCCAACACGGAAATTATTTTACAAAGTAATTTATTTTGGTGTTAGCAATATTAACTATAGCACAATATACAAGTGATACTTTAGTGATACTTAACAACTCTTTCCCATTGCAACCGGCTCTGCCTGATATTGTACTAGACCACTGACAATTATAGCAACTTGCAATTGTTGAAATGTTGAAATTGTTCTCGCAAAAGCTGTAGATTATTATTGTACGATGTATGTATCAATAGATTGAAAGAATGTTATTAAATGATTATTATCCCAGTCACAAAGCATTGAAATATATACTTCTGTACAGAATTTTCACTAATTTGCCAAGAATGAATTCTGTGGCAGTGAGAATATTTATTTATTCAGCTTTTATTTGTATTATTCCTTTGAATTTAATTGAAAATTTAAGCATAAAAATTGAACTAATAATAACTCGTGGACTAATAACTAAAAACGTTAATAAATGTTAGTTTCAACTGAAAAACGTAATCAATTATCCTTTTTGCAGTCACATGGTTTTATTTGAAAAATATTTCAATAAAATGTAAAGTAATTCACAAGCAGCATAAAGAATCTTTGGAGATATTTTGTTGCAATAAATAATTGATGAAGACACACAGACACATACAAACAGATATACCTCACCTTACTTGTTTTTGCCACACTCTTGCCTGTTCCGGGCCTTGTCTTTATAGGTTTTGATAACGAAATGTCAGACAAAAGTGTGCATTATTAAACGACCTCTGCATTTATTTTTTGCAACAATACAACTTGTCTGGCTCAATCTGATGTAATACGTTAATGATGAATAATTAAAAAATATTGACAACAATTAGGCCTAATATAATGTAATACGGTATATTTCAATTACGTCCAATTCCGTACAACGTTATACCGTAACGGTTTCTATATTCACTTCAAATATGGTTTTCTAGTCATTATTTTCATTGTGAAGTCACATTTGGGAATTTTGGGAAGAGAACAAATAATATGATCCAATTTCATTCATTGGTAAAAATTTCTCCTCTCATTGATTATAAGAATAAAATTATATATAGACATAATGTGTTTGTCACTACAGTATTATGACTCATAGTCATTAGAAACAATTGTTAGGTAATTCTTTGACATTCAAGACTCAAACAAGATAATTATATTCTTGTGGTAAGATACTGTTACCAGTGAAAACCACAATTTATTCGATAAAAAGAAAAGATACAATACAGATATTTTTTTACATAGCAAATATATTCCTCTAGCTGATAGCTATTTGAGGGATTACAATATCGTTATCTGATTACAATATCGTTATATGATTATTAATAATATTTTCTTGTCTCACTCCACTGGTCGATCTAGTAATATAGATCTAATTGAACGTTTATAAATGTATCAACAATTTAAATGACAGATTGCAATGACAGTAGATTAAACTTTTATTAACTAAACTAAAACAAGAAATTTTTCCAAAAATCTCAAGTACCTACAAGTCTGTTCAAGTGAATCTATTATTATATTGTTGTAAAATACACATACCCTGTAAATCAAATTCAATTACTATGCATGACAATAAAAAAGATTTTATGTACTTCCTTGAAAACTTAAATAAATTATTTCTGAATTTAAACCGAGAAACTGATAATCGACTTCTCAATTACACAATTTTGCATGATCGTTATACAAGTACGAATCACAGAAATTACCAATGAAAGTTTCTTCGGTGATTACAGCTTTGTAAGTTAGCAAATGACATATCAATTGGAATAAAATTATTCTGAAAACTTGACGTACAAAAAACGGAGAATTACTACATGTGGTTCTATCTTCTATCCAAATATTGCCTTCTTAGATACCGTACTGTACTAAAATTCAATAATTTTTACATTGTCATAATGTTACTGTGAGGAAGCAAGTGAACGTGAATTTTTGCTACTACAAAAACACTTATTTATGTGTATATGCAAGGTTGATAATGTATTTCTATAATCAACCTTGAGGTGCATTTTCTTAAACATAGTAAATTTTTTGTTTCTAAAAATGTCTCATTTTTGTGAATTTACAACAGATTTTGCCAAAGACACGTTGCACTGTTTGAATGCGTGAGAATCGACAACCACAAAATAGCTCTCTAATTTTAGTCTAGTTTTTGAGTGTTTTCAAAGCAATCAAGTAGCACCAAAAATATACAGTCAATTTTTTCCTTGAACAATGCATACAACCAACAAATCTGTTATTTCAAGCAGTGTGAATCATCCTGTTTTGTCTAGAACAAGTCAAGCTACAATTGGAGCTAAATACAGTATAATTTGTGATCAGTTCCGGTGTTAGATTTTCAAGTTTGTTTCGGGTAATTTATGTACAAACAGTTTGTGATGGTGACGTAAAACAAAAGTTGAAACAGAAAAGCAGCTGAGTGGTCTTACTTGAGGACAAGCGTGCTTGAGTGATGTGATTGGTCAATTGGAATTTAGATTTGAGCCAATGCCCTCCCTACCTGTAGGTATGCTCGCATAGGCCGAATGACGTCTCGGATTATGTTTGCTAGATAGGAGTGCTCTTCGCTCCTGGGATCTTGTAACTGTAGCCAGACACACAATCCATTTTAATAAGTAGAATCAATTAATTAACGTATACTTATTAAGAAAGTAACTACTATATCTTCAATATAAATGGGATTTGAAAATGGACTTCTAGTACATAGTATGCCGTATTATTTGATCTCTCTACGCTGCTCAAGATTTGACAAAAATCTTATTGAATTCGTTTCAAAATACAAATTTTCAAGAATTGAAAAACTAAAAATTAATAATCATCTATTATTAAATAATTGACAGAAATGTAAAAAAATATTTTTCATTGTAAGAATTAAAAGTAGCCTACTATGAATATTCAAGTGCGGATGATCTATTAGTACAATCATCAGGCTACCAACAGAAAAAAGCAGTTATTTTTTTTGAGAATGTTTATCAATTTATTGTTATTAATAAAATTAACGAAATGAAAAAACATGATGAAATCAAGATAACAAGTGTTGGAGTTTTTGTGGTCATTTTTGGGTAAAATTGTTCGATTGAAGTCATTTATTGAAAGAATTGGATGATGTTAATAAATGATTGAGATTGAGAATTGAAAAGAAGGGAAGTAAGAGCCTAAATCTATATTAATATATATACTACTTGATAAAAAAGAACCAAACACAGAATGGTAATGAATCGACATGTCAAGAAAAAGGACAAATAGAAGGGGTAGAAGAATATAGGAACTCCAAAAAGAGTTAGATGGAATATAAAATATTGGTGGGATTTAAAATGATGTTAGATGAAAAAATAATTTTTTATTGGTGGAAGGGAAATTTTTTCAATGCCAATCTCGGTTTGAAATTTTCTGATAAAAATTTAATTCATAATTTTCTTCATAATGATTGATTATCTACATTTGAAATGTTTAATTTTCAAGAGTTAGCAATAAAGGAGTATTACATAGTTTTCTGTTTTATTTTTGATCGAGGATGAGAAAGAGAACTTGAAGATGTTCCAGAAACTTTATTACATTAGGAAATAATTTTTTGGGTTTAAAAAAATACGAAATTTGGATATTATGTAAATAATATTGAGGGATACAATATACTTTTAATAGTTAATAGTATTATATATAATTGTTAAAAGACCTAGAGAATGTGATGAAAAAAGTCAACAGTATTACAAACTGGTGTGACATGATCTACAAGATTTTTATGAATAGCAGATTTAAATGGTTGATATACAATGCTATCAGAAACTTTTACTTCAAGTATAATAACAACTAATCAGTAGTCTTACAGGCTAATCAACTAATATTATCAATTTAAAAGATACATAAACAAATACTAGTAAACAAAATGCACAGACAGAAATTGATAAAACAATTATAAAAAGCAATCAATGAAGCAATATTGTATCTTATTTTAATTAAGTAACAAGTCAGTGAAGCGTATTATTCAATGGAATGAGTGATAGAATAATTACATTGTTTGCCTTTTGATGGCTTGGCATGCTGACATAACGGCTGGTCCCCTCTTATGAGTTGTCTTCACAAGTCTCTTGTGAGACATGAGTACTGCCTCACCAAGCCAATAAGTTAGATTTTCAAAATTATTACCTAGGGTCTATGTAAATTGAATTTCTAATAATGGGGAAATTAAGAAATGAAATTGTGATTTGTAAAACAAAATTTTTTTAAATAAAAAGTAAGCTAATAACTGATGTAGATTCGCTGATTTTTTTCATCTTAAAATAAATATGGTTATACGGAACTTATATGGAATTATTTGTGGATTTATTCCCTTTAGAATAATGTTATTGTGTGTCATTACCGAGAACAAGCTATTTGGGATAATTAGAGTATATTTGTTCTCAAATTACATAGAACTAACAAGATTTTATTCAGGGAGTTTTGATGAACAATCACAATTTTTAGAATGTCTACAGGCTCTTTATTGGGGATCCTTATTGAATATTTCTACAGGATTAGACTCTCTCAAATGAAAGCTTGAAACGAACACTTATCGGCTGTATCAATATGAATACATAAAAAAGCTCTTATTACATAGATTTAAAGATAAAATTCAGAGATGAAACTGAGAACGCAAATATGGATAGATTTGGAAGATAGGAAACTAGATTAAAACTGAGATTAAATGGAAAAAATAGCGAGAGGAATAAAAGCAATGAGTAGGGATGAAAAAAAATTGTCAGATTTTAAGGAAATAATAGATAACGGTGATTCAAAAATCGAGCAATAACTGACCAATGACTGGTTATGAAAATAGTGGGAAATTCATTCAAAATTTCTTTCAAGTATTTTGGAGTCAATACTGTACATACAGAAAATTTTATTCTTATTAAACAATGATTAACTCATCAATTCAATTATTTTCAAAGTATATTGGTGTATACGTACAGGGAATTTAATTTCATAAAACAATGTTTATCATAGTAAGGCTTCAATGCACATCTGGAATTTAAATAATTAAAAAAATCCTAGGTTTGGAATTATGTTAAATTTGTGAATAGGTAGCCTACTTAAAAGCGTACTAAGCAATTGAAACTAAAAATTTCCAATGATGAACGATTTAAACTGTGGTTCAAATGAGAACAATTATGAACGGATGGCTGAGTTGAAATAATATTTCTTAAAAATAAATAAAAAATCTGATTGTAGTACTTATCTAACTTAGTAAGGCCATAAGATTGAGGGTAATGAAATTGGCAAGGTAATTCGAAATTAATCAAGTAAATAATAAATTTCACAGTTGTCATGTTTAGGCTTTAGAGTAAGATTCAAATCTATTTCTAGAAATTATTTCAATTCATTTTATGAGTTGATTTATATGAATACTATCATTCCCCATTTATAACTTGAAACTTATTTTTATTGGTAAGATAAATTGATGCGTGAGGTAAAAATTGAATGAAAAATGTTTAGTTTGTGAAATTAATGGAGAGAAATTGAAAAATAAATAGTATTAGGGCCAGTTTGAATAATTTATGCTCCATTATATCGAAAATAATATATTTATGATTAATAGTGGAATTATGGTTGATTAAAGTAAATAAATAGTTAATTTCTATGGAACCTGCTATTCTACCTCGAATAGGGAGAATAAGGGTTATTGATTCAGGATTAACTGGAATGTAAGAAAAACTCAGGAAATGATGGTTGAAATAAATCAAATCAACAAGCATACCAGTATTATAATTATGATACACCATCATTAATTCTATTCACTTCTAAAATTACTAATGAGACCAAAACTAATGTCTATTGATTGTAGCTTGACTTGAGAACTTTATAAGTATATGTTGATTGGACTTGGGTCATTAGGCTATTGTAAATGTACTGAAATTTACTAATAAAAAATTAGCGATGAAAACATTGAAACAGATTTGGATTGATCGATAAATGCTTCATACCTAGAGACACTGTTGAATCAATGATAATAGGCCTATCCACAGATCTGTGATACAGTATTTTATTTTGAAAATAGATATGAATTCAGGTACTCTTTCCACGTGTTACCTACTGAAAATATATTCAAATAATAAAAAACCATTAAATTATGCGAAACTTAACATCTCAGATTAGAATTCGTCATCACTGATCAATTGTTATGAACTAAGTGTTCATAAAAATTCAAGTTATCATCTTCAAAATGTTGAATAGCAAAATTGTGATGAAGAAATTGTCATAATTGAATCTGCATAATGAAATAAGTAGAAGGTGGTGGTATCAGCACTGGCAACTTCAATACCACATTGATCAAAATCAATTGTGATAATAATTTTCCACAAAATGATTTTTCTTGTAAAACATCTTTGTCACAAATTCATTGATTATGATGCCTACTAAAGTACCTACCTACTTAAATTTTCACATACTTGACATTTCTTTCATATTTGATTGATTGTAAATATTGTATTTCTTTGTAAATCCGTTCTCAAACAGATCTATAAGATATTGATTGATACATACACAGTAATCACTGGACAATGAGTAATTAGTCACAAGAATAAATTGGCATGGTGACATTTCAATTTCAATCATTTACCAGAATACATTGGCATAGAGGCATTTGAGTATGACTCTAATTACTATTGGCATAGTGTGGCATTTTTAAGGTGAGGTAGTCTCAATGTTGGTCTGTAGAAGAAACAAAAAAGGGGGAAACAGAAAACAAAAGAGGGGCCCAGCCGTCTGTAGAGTGGGGGTGGTGGTGGGTGGAGCGGAGGAGCTAGAGAAGAAATGAAAGTGATGTTGAGCATCAGTTGTTGCTTTGCTTACATGAGTCAGCGGGTATGGGCTTTTCCTCGGCTACCATCAGAGATGCAAGCTCAGAAGGGGCAATCCGTGGTTCTAGCGCGTTGGGACAGTTAAGCAAGCTCCTGCAAAAGATTTCACCAACTATCTGTGTCTGTCTTGTGGCAAGGACGGGCGGTTTTCAACTGAAAACCCACCCTTCATACCACCTGTCCGTCAAACAGCTCTAGAACACTTGTCAACAAAATTTGAAAATCAAATTATCATCATTTCCGCAGCAGACAGCTACATATCATACTTAGATAAACCATTCTAAAAAAAATTGTTACCTGATGTTGATGGTGATGTGTATGTTGAAGTACAATCCAAGTCAACAATTTGAGTTTATTACAATCTAAAGTCTAGAGCAAATATCAGCAATAATTTTGTGGCTGAGGCTAATGAATGATTTCTGAGGAAGTAAAGCAATCCAATTACTCGTTCTAGATTAATGAGTGAAATGAACAAATAGTGCAGATTTCAGCGATTTGTTTTTGTTGATAGGAATAGTTTCTTGTTCAGTTTTAATTCAATTATTGTAGTAATAGTTAATTATCAATTAAGGTGCTGAAACATGTCTGTTTATTAATAAAAAATCGTGATATTTGACAATAATTTGTTTGTTTTTTCATTATGAGTAAGTATCACTACATCTCACCAGACACTGTGTCAGAAGTTAATTATCAATGGTATTGAGTTAAGATGTAAAATGATGACAAATATCAGCGACGATTTTTCGTTGATAAATGATTGCTGATCATTTCAATAATATACCGTAATAAAATCCAATTATTTGAATTGAATTTATATAATTATGAAATGATAGTCTAAGCAAATATCAACGATTATTTTAATTAAGTGAGGTAGCACATTCATTGTATTGTGTTGATAGGCCTGTATTCAATTTGAATCTAAATTTGATCAATAATAATATCTGATCAGAAGAAGTAGCTTTTTTTTTATTATCTTTATTATTTTGTATTGGATTGATAAATATTTGTAAAATAATTGATAGATATTTTCTATAAAATGTCAGCACTAATTTGTTGTTAATAAATTATTGCTGATGAAGAGACTCATAATCTAATTTGATCAACTAATTGGTATCTGTGAAATGTTGATCTGTTAGAGAAAGGATCAGCAAACATTATTTCTTGAGATTATGAAATCATTTTAGTTTGATTAAAAAGAGGTGCTTAGAACAATAGTGTTTATTATTTATATGTGTATAAGTAATAGTGTAAGTTATTTGTATAATTAGGTTTTCTCAAGACTTTTACACAACCTATTTTATTGATTTAATCCTTGATTATTTGTGATCAGCAAATAGTTTTCAATAAATGTCAGTTATTGCTTTCAAAGCAAAATTTTCTTATCTGGGATGAGGTGTGTTGATGTTGATGAATTAAGCAAGCATACTGTGCAGTGCAGCATATTGGGCTGAATATTGTCACTATCCCTTGAATTGAAATCTAAGAAATTTCTTGTTACTTTTTCATGAATTTCCGAAGAAAATCAGCTTGAACAAGTGCTACAATTGTTACTTCTTTGAATTAAAAATCGTAGTAAAGGATGCATGAAATTTGTCAAGTATTTCAAAGTAAAGAATTGATGTTTAGTTGTAGACTAGGTATTTTCGTTACCCTATTTCAAGTTGATCTCATTCTAGAGAGTTCTAAGACTATTAAAAGGCAAATTTGAAATGAAATTAGACACTGTCATTGAGAAATTTTAGTGAACGACTAATCCTGATGAGCATTCGATAATAAGTTGAATGTTGAATATACATAACATGTACAGAGTGTTTCAATAAGGACTATAAAAACTTTGAAAATACATATAATTTTTTCAAAACTTTTTCAAAGTCCTTTTTGAAACTTACATATGTTTACTAATAAGAAGCTCAACAACTTAAATTTTACAACTCATTTGATTTCAATAAAAACAGAAGTAAAAATGTAGTACGCATATACAATGCTGACAGTGACAATAATCAGCTCATCGATTTGAAATACCGTGAGTGGAAAACTTTTAAAATACTTTTTTGGACGTAAATTTGTATACGTTAGCTATCATTAGTAACCTGTTATTCAATTTTGTTCTTATTCAATCTAAGCAGATAAAAGATTGGGCCAGCATATTTCGGAATGAAAATTTCAGAAATGGAAATCTCAATGGTCTTTTGAGTTGCAGATTTTCATGGAACATTATTTTGTTCAGTGAGCATTTTAGCAAAAATACAATCTAAACTTGAAAACACCAACGTAACTGTTAATTTTCTGCAACTATCACTGTGGTATACGTCAGCTTATAGTGCGATGAGTATAAATGAGAAGATTGTATGAATATTCAATCCCACCAAAATGTTAAAATACGTAATATGAATCAAAATAATATCTCAAGTAGAAATAGGATTTTGAAACATGCATTAAAAGCTAATTTGGATGTCAATTATATCGATCCACATAAGTAGCCTGAATCATTACTGGAGTGAATAAAAACAAAAAAATGAAGCAACTCAAAAAAACTTTATTGCTTTTCACCTATTAGACTATAGATAATCAACTTTAGAATCTAGGTTCATCAACTATAACAAATTTAAAAACATAATCAATAATAATACATAGAGGATCACAATAAATTGAGGTGATGTATTGTAATAAAGTATATTGAAAGGATCATATAGAGAGCTGGATGTTATTGTTTGGCTAGTATAGATAATTTATTAGGATTATCAGATGGAAGGCTATTGGAAATGAACTAGAATAGAAAAGTGATGAGAAAATAAAAAAGGATGAAAGGAAAACTTTCAATGGAAAAACAATTATTGAGAATCTGATGAATATTCGGGATAGAATTACTGTATTAAGAGTTTTAGAAGATTAATGAAAATTGGAAGAAAGGAATTCAAAGATATTAAAAAGTATTAGCATTATAAAATTACAAACGTAAAAGGATTTCAAAAACTTAATATCAGGTCTTAATTGATACTTATCAGGCTAATTGAGTCTTAATATTTTATCATTATGATTCAGGTTGAAACAATTGTAATGTTTCAGCTCAAAATGTTTTCATTCTTTATGTTACAATGAAGAATATCAAAATATACTATCCAAATATATATAAATGGATTATCTCTGATATAACTATTTACAATCAATATGTGAATATCCATGAGTTCTACTACTTGAAAGGATTGGAAGATATTTTTTTAAGTCTAATCAGTAATAAAATATGGGAGACAACTAAGATGAAGATAATGCTATATTTAGAGTAAGTGATATAAAATAGACAATAAAATGATAAACTAAACTATAAAATGATTAACTGAACAATAAAATAATCAAATAAACTAAGAAATAGAAAACTATATGACAAAATAATGAATTAAACAATAGAAATAACACAAAATATACGATCACAGAGTGATCAAGCAGAGCTTTGATATTTCTTTCCAATTTGAAAAGCTGCCAGTCTATTAGAATTGCGGTTTACAGGTGGGGTTCTTTTTTGTTTTCCTCCTTCTCCTCATCAGCAGTTCTGAAATGATCAGAATAATATTCATCTTCACTCATTTTTTATCAGTTTTCTTCAACTTTCAACCTTTTTCACCTCCACCAAGAACGTAGCCATTCATTCATTCACCACCACCAAAACAGAAATTGCTCACACTTTTAGCATGTGTCTAGCCGACACTTTTATCAAGACTCCTCTAGGAGAGTGTTATTGCAACAAGTGTTTTTGTTCAAGCGTGCGCCTACAAAGATCACCTGTTTCCCACTTAAAGCAGCAAATATTCCACCATGTATTATTCAAATTGTAATATAATGGCTGATTTAAAATGATTGTATTAATTATTATGATCATTCAGAGTAAGTATTCGACGAATCATCCAATATCATCCATAAAAGCCACGTGTATGCTACTACTGAGTACTATAGTGTCCTCAATGATAAATCATTGACATCCATTTCAAACTATTTAATATTAGTAGTGTAAATGGTTAGTGCTTGCAATTTTGATTAGTCTTAGCACGATTCCAATTTAGTCTAGCCTTAAAACCCTCATCTAGGCACAAGTCATAAACTTATTTGGGAATCTTAAGCAAAAAAATAATATCTTTTCAAATGGAACAGCCACAGTTTGAGTGAAGAGATTTCGTTACATGTATTTAAAGAGTTTTATTAGCTATTAATGTACAAAAAAAAGGAACCAAGTATGAAAACGAAAATTAGTAGAAAAATAAAAATATAGAAATTGAAGAAGGAATATTAATAGAAGAATAAGGATAGGAATATGAAAGGAGAGAAAAGATAGGAAGAAATGAGATACGAGAATTTTTTTATAAATTAGCCAATCACCGAAGACGGAAAACTTTTTCATTCTAGCCAAGTTTTAATAAATGATATGATGAGAGAAGATGAAGTGATAAGATGAAGTCGAGAACTTGCGGAGTCATTGGAAGATGAAAAATGGTCTATTTAGAATCATTAATAGCGAAGATGACGTTAAACCACGTTCAGAAATGAATATTCATTTTATTTGAGTGAAGTAATAAAAATTATTGTATCAAGAAATTGAATTCTTATCCCATTCATATCTTACATTTTTCAAGGCTGAATGAAGTACAGCAGTTTAGCCTGTAGGCTTTATGAAGAAGAGATTTTAAAAAAAATGAAGTCAAAGTTCAAATAATCCAATTTCAATAGCTGTAGATTGTACTAGGGTATTTTCAATGAAAAGAGTTGTCATATTAAAAGCCACAAAAGTATAGACTGATGTAAATGTATTTCAAGGATCCAGAAAAAAGAGGGAAATTAATTTTAAACTGTAAATTATATTCGTTGAACATATAGGCCTACTCCCAAAAAATACAATTTTGAGATCTTTTTTGAAAAAAGAATTTTTTTATTAAATTTACAATATTTTCAAAAACTTAAGCACACCTTCCTTTCAATTAATATCGCCAAACAAGAGGCTATCCGTTTCGTGAAAGTGCATGCTGGTTATACAGCCTATATAAAGGTCAATTCACACATGAACCGACGCGACGCCGATCCGAAGGCAGCTTTTTCGTTCCGCTCATGCGTCACGAGCCCTGTGCTCTGATTGTCCATTGCTTGTTGATCTGATTGCTCCCATGTCCATCGTTGTTCGACGAATGCTCGGCTTCCTTCTGTAATTTCAGATTCTGTGACGCATGCGCAGAAAGAAAATTCTGCCGTAGGATCGACGTCGGTTAATGTGTGAATTGACCTTTATACTGTTAGTAGGTCGTTTATTTCACAAATTGGAGAGATAGAAAAGAAGGGAGAAAGAATAAGCAGTGGAAATTCGAGAGGATATTCACTTACCCGTAGAGCCTGCTATCCCTTAGACTGCCCCTAAAACGCCGAGAATAGCAAAAAATGAACATAACGCGTTAGCAGCCGTGCTGGTTAAGGTTAGGTTAGCTCAGCTAGCATAGGCCTAAATTCAACGCAAATCTAGTACAGTACCTAGTA